>JBCFYV010000468.1:0-103171 GCA_039000515.1 Timema cristinae | reverse complement strand
AATCATCAGTAAACTCTTTAATTGGCGCTCTATCACGGGACTATAAATACCAATTATCTCACAACATCAAAAAACCGTACTGCTTTAATTAGTGCTTGACCACGGAGCAATTATCAGCTAGTTAAACGGTAATATCTCATCAATTGTGACCCAAGACAGGGATCCGTAAGTCCGAAACTTCATAATTGGCGCACAACGTAGGGACCCGTAAAAACAGAAACTCCATAATTGGCATCCCAACTTAGGGGGACGAAATACCTCCCCGAGGTAATTAGAAGTGAATCACCGACAATAACAGCAGAGAGCAACGCCGAGGACCGATGAAGGCGACATGAAATACTTCCCCGAGATAAGCAGCAGAGGACAATGCCGAGGAAAGAGATAAGCAGGAAGTAGCGTCGGGGACCGAAGGAAGCAATGTCGGGGACCGAAGGAAGGAGCATACCATCACCAAAGAGGAGAATGGGAGTGGAGACGAGTATAAAGAAAAGGTGAAACAGGCGTTACACCCACGGCACACCAACGACGAGCAACGTACTGAGGCGGAACAAGCTGACTGAAGACATCAAATTAGTCAGATAAGCCTTAGATAAATTTATATTATTTTAATTAATAATTTTGTTTTAATATTTTAGAATAATTAATTTTAGTAAATTTTGGAAGGGAAAATGGCAGATTCAAATGATAATAGTGACGCTACTAGCTGTTCTGAAGAGGTAGAATATGAAAATAGACCTATGAATCAGTTAGGTCTAGAACAGTCAGATGAGAAAGAAAGAGAAAAGAATAGGGAAAAAAAATGGAGCAACCAGTAGTAGATTTAAATCAAATTATGAAAATGTTACAGCAAATGGCAGAGGATAGTAAAAAAGCTAGCCAGGAACTTATTCAGAAAATAGATAAAATTAGCCAGGAAATTAAATAGGGAATAGATGCAATGAAACAGGGCATAATAGAAGCAATTAATAATAATTTTAAGGAAAAGATCCAAACCAGGATCGAACCAGATACCCTAATCCCGTTAAAGATCGAAACACATAAAACGATCGAGTCAGAGATCGAACCAGAGACTACGATGCAAACAGGAACCGAACGAGAGACGTCAACCCAATATGAGGTTGAACATAAAACTACAATTCAATCCAAAATATCCGATCAGAGATCGAACCAGAGGCTACGATCCAAAAAAGAGTTCAAACTGTAGTAAACAGTCCAGTTTGAAATCGAACAAGAGACTAGGTAGGAAACTAAAAAGAAAAAGAAAGAGTTGCTTTCAATACGTCCCACAAAAAGTATTTGATCCAGGAGGCAATTAAATAAACTTTAAATTTAGGATTGTTTAAATGTAAAAAATCAGCAGTTTGGCTAATAAATTTAAATTTTAAATAAGTAAAATAAGGGTAACTATAATTATTTAGTCGTAGTAAGAAAATGTTTAAAATAGAAATTTAAGTAAATTTAAAAAGTACAAATTCAGCGACGTAAAAGTAATATTTCCTGTGTAAGGGAAGGTTGTGCGTATTTGTAGAAATTGTAAAGTAAACAATTATAAGTAGCAACAAGCAGGGTATAAATAATCCTTTTGTTAAGAAAAGGTAAAATTAATCCTTCTTTTGTATTAGAAAGTAGCTATTATCAAGTCAAGAATTTGTAAGGGTACAATTAAAGACAGCTGCTACCAAAAGTGACACTAATATTTTTTTTTCAGAAAAGGGTAGAACTAATATTTCTTTTGTCAAAATGAGAGGGGGTCCTTATTGACGTGTAATTCAGTTCCATACTTGTGTTTCAACAACAACTTTTGTTATCATCTTAGTTTCAAAAATAAAATAGACAGGTAGTCAATAATTCTTTGACATGGGTGACATTTGCAAACAGCTTTTGTTGAAAAAGTAAGACGACAACACAAGCTGATTTTGGCCACGAAAGTTAAATTATTTTTTTAAATTTTTATTTTATTTGAGTTCAATAAGTCAGAGTCAAACCCGGTATAATGTATATGGAATCTTTAAATATTAAAATATGTATTTCAGCAGGTTAGATTAATCCCATTGGATTTAGTACTTGTATGGAGGGGACATGGACCCTTAGAAGCATGCAAGGGAGAACATCGGATAGAAGGTTAGGTGAGGGCTTGGATAAGTTTGTCAGCAGGAGGGGACATGGACCCTTAGAAGCATGCAAGGGAGAACATCGGATAGAAGGTTAGGTAATGGCTTGGATAAGTTTGTCAGCAGGAGGGGGCATAGACCCTTAGAAGCATGCAAGGGAGAACATCGGATAGAAGGTTAGGTGAGGGCTTGGATAAGTTTGTCAGCAGGAGGGGCATGGACCCTTAGAAGCATTCAAGGGAGAACATCGGATAGAAGGTTAGGTGAGGGCTTGGATAAGTTTGTCAGCAGGAGGGGGCATGGACCCTTAGAAGCATGCAAGGGAGAACATCGGATAGAAGGTTAGGTAATGGCTTGGATAAGTTTGTCAGCAGGAGGGGGCATGGACCCTTAGAAGCATGCAAGGGAGAACATCGGATAGAAGGTTAGGTAATGGCTTGGATAAGTTTGTCAGCAGGAGGGGGCATGGACCCTTAGAAGCATGCAAGGGAGAACATCGGATAGAAGGTTAGGTGAGGGCTTGGATAAGTTTGTCAGCAGGAGGGGACATGGACCCTTAGAAGCATGCAAGGGAGAACATCGGATAGAAGGTTAGGTAATGGCTTGGATAAGTTTGTCAGCAGGAGGGGGCATGGACCCTTAGAAGCATGCAAGGGAGAACATCGGATAGAAGGTTAGGTGAGGGCTTGGTTAAGTTTGTCAGCTGGAGGTGCGTGAAACCCTGAAAGCACGCGAGGAGAGATTAGGGTGTAAGTAAATTCTAAGAGTAGGTCATATTTTTTGTTAATTGTAAACTATTATATAAGTTATAATTAGAGATAAAAAGATAAGTTTTAAGTTTAACAAGAATTTAAATAGTTTCAATTTAAGAAAAAGTTTAGGAAGTTTGATTAATTAATAGACGATCTTGGAAATCTGAATAAATATATTATTTCATCAATGATGCATTTTTTTTTTGAGAATCAAAATAAGGATATTTTTCACCAATGACAAATTTTAAGAATGACAGTCAAGTTAAGGTTTTTAATATTTAGGTGGGGGTCATTTTAAATTTAATTGATTAAATTTTATTGAGTTTAAGAAGATATTGATTAAGATAGTAACGAAATCACAGAGTAAAGATAATGAGCTGAAGAGTAAGATCTAAGATATCTAGAGAAATTAATTTAGATATGCACTTGAGTGCTTATTACAGTATGTTAAGGTGAGTGGAAATAAAAGCGAGTAGAGTCTTGTTTAAAAGCATTTTTATCAGATAGTGGAGTTGAGGTTTTTAGGTTAAGGTTGAGGAGATAAGCTTTATTGAGGTTGAGGTGTATAGGTTGAGGAAGTGGAGTTAAGTTTTTTCAGATATGGTCTTAGCTATGGGCAAGCCATGATCTAGATTAATTAATCGTCGTAGTGAGTTTAAGGATGGCCCGAGGGCCTCTAGCAGCGTCAAGGAGTTAAGGTGTATTAAGCCATAGACTTAGATATATTAAGCCAAGATGAATAATTTCATTTTTATAAGTGGTGAGTCAAAGGGATCACCAAGTTCAGGTAGCAGGTATTCACAAACATAGAGCTAGCACAACGCAGCCTCTAAAGAGTCAGTTATAATATATGAGGCAAAGGCCTAAGCTTTCCACTAAATAATATGCGATTAATTCTGGATTAAAGTTTAAAGATATTGAGGAGATTATGAAGAAGTTTAAAAGGGTATTCTGTGATTACGTGATGTAATAATGATGTATTAACAAGGATAATGAGAGCTAATTAGGGTGTTGTACCTAATTAGGCTACTATAACAGATTTTATTACAATTTTATTTTTCAAATGCCTAAGGCAAATAGGCAATATTCAAAAGGTTGTAATCTATAGAGAGAGACAGTTAAAGCTTTTTCGCTAATGAGAAATTAATTATTCAATTAAGAAGGGGGAAAATATTTTTCAATATTTTATAATGGTGTGATATATGATTTCATACTGATTTCAAAGGTACTTTATGATTCCAAGATTATCGTCTATATATTTCAAGTATTTTAAATTTGTTTTGAGCTTAGGTATTCTCATAAATAAAGATTTTGGTAAGGTTATTCAGATGTTCTGTTATTATCCTTTCTCTGTCCGGACAATGTAATTATATTATCTTTTAAATAATTGGGTTTATTTTGTGAATTATTCTTTGGTGTTTTTAAGCTAATTATTCAGTAAATGTATCAAAGTAGTGGCTCATATATCGAATTTGGCCGTCAGGCTTTTAAGAATATGTGTAGCATTAAGAGTGTTTATTAAGTATGTCAAAATAATAATAATAATAAAAGTGGATCCGTGAAGGATCATCATGATAATACTAATAAGTAAAAGTGGATCCGTGAAGGATCAATGAAATAAATAAAGTGCAACGAAGTGTTTAAACCAATAAATGATTAAAAGACACTTTTATTAGTGACAATTAAATTCCATTTTTTTATTAAAAAGTTTAATGTATTTTAATCAATCTTAAGGACGTTACAGCAACGAATTTTGTTTTTAGAAAAAAAAATCCTTTTGATTAGTGATGATTAAATTCAATTTTTTTTATATATAATTAACTTAGATTATTTTAATTCAATCAATTGTAACCATGCTTAACAGTTTTGTATCTTAATATTTGATTTATATAATTTAAATTTTTAATTTACATTTTATATTTTAATGTTTGATTTGTATAACTTCAACTTTTTTGCAAAAGAACTTCATGTAAACCTACAGAAGAGATTATCATTCAAGAACCATACTATACAGGGTGTTCCAAAATATTGTAATTTGTGAACTTTATACAGAGTTTGCGAAAAATGATTATGTCGTCTTTTCTTTATTTTTTTGCAAAGCGTATCAAAAAGTATACGACTAGTCTCTACTTTCAGATACACTTTGGGGGGTATTGTAATATAACTGACCTGCCCTTAAAGAATATGTGAGAGCATTGACAATAATATCGTCCTAATTTTATAAACGTATCTTATTTAATTTAAATTATAATCTATTACATGGCGCTTAAAGCACCTCTTCTTCTAAGAAGGCACGAGCCACTGACAGTGACGTCACGCACGTTACGTTAGTCAAGTCAAGTTGACAATATAAGATTTTTAAATAATAACTTCCTCTTCTAGAATGATCGAATAGATATTTTAAATAGTAATTTGAGTCAGTTTCCGGCTCTCGAACCTTCTAGTGACACCGAGATGTTTTTGTCTTGTATTTTAATTTTTTATAACACGACCTTCTCGAAGTTTCCATGAGTAAAGGATATATACAAAGAATGGTGCAATGTAAGGGCATTAGCACTTTGAGTCCAGTCCTTAAAGTACTCGGAACTACAGCTCCTGTCCGCGACCCCTACGATCGTACTATAGATCACGTAAATAGTTCGCCGATAACATGATCTATTTTCTCCTGAAATAAACTGAGATTTAGAAATAAAAACATGTCAACATAATAAGTGTGCATTAATTAATACAATATTCTAATAATCAGTAAACTCTTTAAATGGCGCTCTATCACGGGGCTATAAATACCAATTATCTCACAACATCAAAAAACCGTACTGCTTTAATTAGTGCTTGACCACGGAGCAATTATCAGCTAGTTAAACGGTAATATCTCATCAATTGTGACCCAAGACAGGGATCCGTAAGTCCGAAACTTCATGATTGGCGCACAACGTAGGGACCCGTAAAACAGAAACTCTTTAAAGTTCTAAATCGTTTTTGTGTCCTGGAGCATTGTCAAGTACGAGTAAAGCCTTTTCAGGCAAGTTGTATCTTTTCATAAACTTCTTCACTTCTGGGACAAATTCTTCATGAAATTATTGACTAAACACTTCTCTTGTGACCCAACTTTTCCCTTGATTCTTGTAGCAGACTAGCAGACAAACATTCTTGAAAGCACTGGGATTTTTAGCTTTACCAATCACCAACAAATCGAGTTTGTGCCTCCGGTAGCATTTGGACATGTTATAAAGGTGATTCTGTCTTTACTCACGCTACGGCCTGTTGCACTTCCTTCTTGAGAGGATACAAATGTTAATTTTTAATTTTTAATTTTTTTAATTTTTCAAGGGTTAGTCACGTGTACGGGGTCCATGTCTTTCAAAATCATGTCTTTAATGGTCTTAAAGTTTACAATCTTTGTGTTTTCATAGTTTAGTGTTATACCACTGACCTTGGTGGTGGACCTGTAATCGTTCTTCTCGTGAACAAACACATTATAAGAATTATTTTTCGGTCCACCGGAAACAAACTCTGTAATGTACGCTGTCTCAGAGTAGGTGGTCAACTCGTTTGTCATGTCGCCCAACTTATCGCCTGTCGGTATCTTGTACGTGTTTGTCGGTCTTATCACGCTGATAATAGAGTCCGTGTCGCAGTAAAGACAAGAATCACCCAAGTGCCTGAGATATGAATATAATTTCATACGGTTACCGGTGGTCACGTACGCGGCTATAGGCACATTGACCGTGTCAAGAGGGAGGGCGGCTTCCTCGCGGTATGTCCACGAGACGCAAGCAACCTCGTCGTTGGGGAAAATAATATTGCGAACCTCTGTGCCGGGGGTGGTGAGTAGGGAGAAAAACTCTTTTGGGTTTTTCACAATGATGGTCTGTGTCTTGTTCTCATTCAATGAAAATCGTCCCAAAAAAGATTTTAAACAAAATTTGGCGAGTGCGCGCTTTCCTGGATTTTTAGGAATTTCGTTTTTATCCAGCACTATTCATTCTGTTTTGTAATACACGCTAACGTAATTGTCTTTGTTCGCGTCTGTTTTAACCCATCCAGGGTATCCAGACGCCTCCTGTTTGATCTTGAGGAACTTGTTAATATACTCTACAAACAGTCCCCCTTCTTTGGTCTGAGGATCAAATTGGGTAATTTTATATTCCCAAAATTCGTGTACTCTAACCATCTTCTAGCCGATTTCTAGCGCTAGTCGAACCTCGTACACTATCCATTTGCCTGTAATAGTCCTGTCAGAGCCGGTGTTAATCTCGTTTGCACAAGAGGAGCATAAACAAAACATTAATTTTGATTGTGTCTTGTAGGGCAGTACGGGGTGATACAAATTTATAGGAGGTAAAACAGTGGATTTAATTAGATCCTCTAGGTCTACAACGTCATTGGGGCAGTCGTCAGCGACAAAAATATTTATAGAATGACCTACAGGAAATTTAAAATACGCCAAACAATTCGTCAATGATTTAACAACGACTATGCTCATTTTGTGGTGACTCAGATAATCGTTTGAAAGGTACCTTCTTTTTAATACTCTACCGTTGCCCATCATCATTTTGATATGATTCACTTTAATCATAAATACATCGGCTATAACAAATCTGGCGTTACTCTGAATGACTTTTGTTAATGTATTCATAATACTGTTCACATCAATTTGGTCACATCTATGGTTCGAGACCCCGACCGGTTTATCAAGATTATTCTTCGTGTTCGTGATCGTGAGTCCAATTAAATTGTAAGGTGCCGTACCTCTAAGCAAATATATCAATAGACTTGAGAAACACCTCGTTAGATAATGCAGTGGACTCACGTTCGTATTCAAAGGCTTGAATCGAAATAAAATATCCCTGCCTAAGGTGTTGAACCAAGTATACGTTCGTCCTGTATCTCTTATTATAGCAAATGATTCATCAGTGTTTGTACCCCCAACATAATCAAAAATATGTTCGCGTTGTCTGTTAATGTCTGAAGTAGAGGGTCTATCATTGTCGCTAGATTCGTCAGTTGTAAATGTTTGTTCGTTTGACACTTTTAAAAAAAATTGTTAGTTTAAATAATAATTTGAGAAAAGAGAAACACACACATTTTTAAAAATAAAAACAAATAAATAATAAGTATAGAGAAAAATATAAAATATTAGTTTAACTAATAAATTGAACACTAGGGAAATAATAGTAAAATTGTTCTTACTTTTGCCAAAATGCGAGAGCTCAATGTTTTTTTACGTGACAACTTCTTTTCAGCCGACAAGATGGCAATGAAATGATAACTTTGTATAGTTAAATTCTCCTTTTATACGCCGACAGCTCAATGTGTTTCCTGATTTCTACACACCTACGTCAGATGCGGTTAACCTTTCAGAAGCATGTGTGTTGATTTCTACACACCTCTGTCAGATGTGGTTAACCTTTCAGAATAAAATTGAATATCTAATTGAAAGGTACACGCTCCACCTCTTTCTTTATAATCGTGACTCTATGGATAGCTGGTAGTGAGATGTAATTTGAATACTTAATTAGAAAGATATATTGTAGATGTGGTTCACCTTGAGAGATAGAAATTACAGGATAAATACTCTGTGTATTTAAGCCATTAGAATTAGTAAAATGGAATCAGTTGAAGACTTGTGATTAAAGAGCCACCTTCAGTCATTTAAACGTCACCATATTGAGCGTCAATCTAGAAATCTTTTTACAAGTAGATCTTATTTTGATAGAGCGGACAAGAGAGGCCGTCGTGGTGTTTGTAAATGCGGTGAAGGACATTTTATATCGCTTTTTGGTGATATATCAATTTTGGAAGGGTACTCTAATGGAGATAGATGCGTAGAGCTCGGAACAACAGATTGTTTTAATAATTACACGTGTGTATTAGAGATTCTAAAAGATTCCTGCGTCGAACGCACGATACATTATTGTAGTTCTGAATGCTTTTCTCACTTTAAAAATTCAAACGCCTGTGGGTCAAAACGTTATTACAAAGTTTTAAGTGACTGGTATCGAAAGCACTTAGAGTGCCTGCACAATTGGGAAGACATGGCATTAGACTTCGATCTACCCGTCGTTTCTGAGAAGCATACGACCAACCTAAAAGCTAAGCGTACTGATCTGAGTGGAGATAAACCTACAGCAGAGTAAATAAAGGTAATTTATAATTTTTAATTTATTTTTTAATAAAAGTTTCTCTCTTATTATTTCTATAATATATTTGTTTGAATTTTTTAAAGGTATGAACAAGTTTATAAAGGAGTTCAACTCAACCAAGACTGACATTCAATATATTTCTCTTCTAATTTTAACGGAGAACACAAAACTACATATTTTATCTTTTGACGAAAGAAATACTAAATTCGCGAGAGTTAATTATGTAAAAGCCTATTAAAAAGATAACATCGTAGGTTTTTTCCTGCCTAAAAAGTTTTCCAAAATCTGCATAATAGAGCAAATAGACCTTGTTAATAAATAAAAGTCTGTATTAATTATGATGGAATTGGGGATGACAATTCTATCAATCTTAGGATTGTACCGTCCGCTTAATAGTTTTAATCATTGGTAATACTGGTTAAAAATTGAAATAAAAGTAACAACTAAACACTATTTATAATTATAAGTCTTTGATTATACTATGTAACCAATATCCATTCATAATTGTTTTATGTATTCAATATAACAATTATATGAAATTATATGTAAAATCTGTATATTTATTTATTATAATTAAATGTGAAAAACATGTATTTATTTTTTCATTTCTAATAATATTTGTAAATATCGTAGGTTTTTTCTTGCCTAAAAAGTTTTACAAAATCTGCACAATAGAACAAATAGTCCTTGTTAATAAATCAAAGTCTGTATTAATTTATGATGGAATTGGGGATGACAATTCTATCAATCTTAGAATTTTACCATCTTGTTAATAGTTTTAATCTTTGGTAATACTGGTTAAAAATTGAAATAAAAGTAACTCCTAAACACTATTTATAATTATAAGTCTTTAATTATACTATGTAACTATCATCCGTTCATAATTGTTTTATGTATTCTTATAACAATTATATGAAATTATATGTGAAATATGTATATTTTTTATTATAATTAAATGTGAAAATACTTGTATTTATTTTTTCATTTCTAGTAATATTTCCCTCTCATTTAAATTATATATCTGTAGTAAGAGCAATATAACTTTTAAGTGTATAATTAAATATGACGTCATTAATAATTTAAACGTCCTACTGTGATAATGCATTAACTGTACGTCACTCCGAAATCAAAATACTATCATCATGACGTCACTGTAACAAGACGTTATACTCTCACTATTATTTAAATATCTCTAGCATATCTACCCCCTCCAACCACAATTAATTATCTTAATACGTCACTGTAAAACGTACACACTCCTGCATAATTAATTATCTTATGACGTCAGTGTACCTGGCACTTAATATTATAATTCATTCAAATCTGATATATTATGTGACGTCTAGATTAAATGGATTCCGTGACGTAAAATCGGACATAGTCGCCCTCTTACTACTAACGTTGTGAAGTATGTTTCCTTGAATATTATTTTTGCTTGCAAAAAATTTTTGGCCCACATTGATATTGCGATGTAGAAATTAAATTGATAATCTACAATATTATACATTTCCAGGCGAACCTATTTCCTAAATTAAGTCATTCATAATGCTTGATCCTGAGACAAAACCATCCAGAGGTAATATAGTTTTTTATTTGGATTTTCAAGCAGGGAATATTTCTTAGGAAATGATTATACAAAACAGACTTTCTAGGAAATTCACAATTGGAAATTGGAACATAAGTACTCTGAAACACCGAGAGAAAATAAAAAAACAGAATATGTAGAGACATAAACGTTTCCATCCAATCTAAGGTGTCAGGCTAGCTATAGATGGAATTATTGGTTGACGGTAATATCAAGATTAGAATTTTGGTTGGGTGCACTGCAAGCTGTTTTCCATGTGTGATTTATTAATGTGCTTATTTTTATACCCTCTTCGTATTAAAAGGTGGATATACTTCCCCTCCTCTCATATACCCTCCTAGTTACTTAAACAAATTTATAAGTTTGATTTTAAAGGTTCTACCACTACTATTATAATTAATAAAAAAACATTATAATAATCCTTTTAAAGCATTGAATATTTTTAACAATGGAGGAAATGATTAAATAATAATTAGCTGACAAAGCCTTTATATAAATTTATGCTAATTCCTAAAGAGTCTATTTTACTATGCAATGTGAATAGTATAAATAGTCATAACAGTGTGACTACTATTACAATCCAACTTGCTACCCTCCTTTCAAGTGCATCAAAGGGTTTAATGTGAACTGTATTTGCAAAGACTGTATATTGTTTTTAAATAATGTACTTTATGTCCTATTCAAGGGGTAAGTTGATTACTCTCGCCGGTACCTCATTTACTTACGCATTCTCAACGTCGTTGAATTTATGGCAGACTGATATATGGTTGTGTAGTACAGTGCAATCCACATTAGTTGAGAGTGTGGTGCCCTCTAATTCTCGCAGATGTTGGAACAAACTGAACCCACAAAGCCACCAGTACAACTGCAGTCCTAAATAACACAAGTCAATAGAATACACAGGGGAAATCGTACCTTCTGAGGGAATGTTTTTAAATTAATAAATTCGTCAACCCCACCCTACATAAAACACTTTAAGCTATTCCATAACATTTTTTGTACAATTTTATTTAAAAATTTATAGCAGTAAATAATTGTTTCCCAAATTTTCATATTCGGTATGATTTCAGCAACTGGCTATATGCATCTTATAGCTATAATTGTGAGCTGTAAATATGACATTAAATTTAAAATACAATTGAGAAATTAACAATAATAAAAACATAATTGATCATATTAGGCTATTATGTATAAAAATTGAGTGTCATGTTTAAATTGCCACAATATAAAAATGTGTGCATCAAAATTATATCAAAATTACCAATACATTTTTTGAACCAAGCAAGAGTATGATTTATGAGCCTTGAAGTTCGAAGCAAATAAACATTATAACTTAAAAATGGCGAGAGTAACATTACAACGTAATAGTGGGAAATGGCGAGAGTAAATTAACAACGTAATAGTGGGAAATGGCGAGAGTAAATTAACAACGTAATAGTGGGAAATGGCGAGAGTAAATTAACAACGTAATAGTGGGAAATGGCGAGAGTAAATTAACAACGTAACAGTGGGAAATGGCGAGAGTAAATTAACAACGTAATAGTGGGAAATACACATCAACTAGCCCAGTATTACAATGCTAAATCAATATGTTTCATTATTTTTACTATACATTAATTGTAGCATTTTGAACATTTATTTAGCCAAAATTAATCAAATATTGCTCCAGTAGAAAGATAGTTAATTTTCTCCAAATATTAATCTCAACATTTATTGAATATATGTCGAAAGTATCCTAGAGATTTATAATAACATTTTATCTTTATTAAAAAGTTGTCTATCATATTCTAATATGCTCATGAGTGATATTCAAGAAATGTTGAGCGTACCATGTAAAGAAAATGAAACCCCCATGTTTCTAATGTAGCAATATTGTTTTCCATGTAAACAGAAAATACTGACATTAACTTACATTCCCTACATTCCCGCCGTAAGAACAAAGGTTGAACAAGGGTTCTCTATTTGATAATGAATTGATACGCCAGTTTACACCCAATGAGTTGAGAGTAAAATTGTTGTTCACTTTGAAGATGGTTCGTAATATTTAAATGGTAAATAAATAATTATCTATTTTTGTCTGTACCATTTATTTTGACAAGTTGTTCCGGTTTATGTATTATTGATACATTTTCCTCATATCCTTTAATTTTTTACGTAGTTTAAAAACAAATTATGCTTAATTTTTAAGCTAGTAAAATTAATTTACTGTAAAAAACTAAGGTTTATAAAATTATAAAACTTCTTACTGTATATTTTACTATAATATGTCAAATTGACTTGTAGGTATCGATTGGCTTACGTTTTAATTTAAAACATCAAATATGGTTTAATACATTTACATCAGAATAGAGTTTAGTTTATATATTTCTTGGATTACATATTACAACCTATAAATATAGGAATAATTGGATACATGCATAATGAGTCTTTGGAAATATATATACAGTAGAGTCTCATTAATCCGGCACTATTAAAGACTAGCCGGTGCCGGATTATTGAAATATTCGGATTACTAGATTATATCGGGAAATTAAAGCTAAATAAAATAAAGCATTACATATGTAGGAGGTATGTAGTTGCATAATACATATTTCCTTAAGACAACTATCTTACTTAACTAATTTATCATAAAATAGTCCTTAATTGAGGTTGGTTTTTGTGCAACTTGTATTCCTTGTTTAAAAACTTTTTATCGGAGGTTTCGAAGCAGTATAGCAACTTTAGCAGATACACCGTTTTCTTCAGCCCATGTTATACAGGTATTGAAAGAGTTGAACGCCATAACTGGTTTTATTTTCTAAGTAGTAGTTGGTGGCTCTAATACTTCTTTAAGGCTTTTCCTCTTCTTGTAGTGCCTCTTCACATATTTCTTCATCTGTCATCATTTGCTCTCTTTCTTCAGTGTTCCCTTCAAAACAAGAATTTAATTCTGCCTCACTTATATCGTGTCCTCTTTCTGAAAAACTTTGCAACCAATCAGAAATAGGTAGATCTTCTTCTGCAGCCCATTCTTCTGTTTCTTGTGAAGTGTTCATCATAGGCCATCGTTTTTCCCACGATGATTGGATTAAGTTAGGTGAAACAGAGTCCCATGAGTGAGCGAGGGAGAATACAATATCCTTCAAGTTCAATTCTTTGAGAAATTGCTTTATGTCACCACCCTGAGAATTGATGTGAAGTAGCAACTTATTTTTATACAACGACTTTACTTTTTGGATGATATTTTTGTACATAGGCTGCAATAGAGGTGTGCAGTTCGGTGGTAAGAACACAATTTGGATATTCCCATCACTTGATCTAAGTTGTAATGTAACTGACTTGCCCCTAAAAATATGTGAGAGCATTGACAATAATATCGTCCTAATTTTATAAACGTATCTTATTTCATTTAAACTATAATCTATTACATGGCGCTTAAAGCACTTCTTCTTCTAAGAAGGCACAATCCACTGACAGTGACATCACGCACGTGACGTTAATCAAGTCAAGTTGACAATAAAAGATTTTTAAATAATAAATTCCTCTTCTAGAATGATCGAATAGAGATTTTAAAAAGTAACTTGAGTCAGTTTCCGGCTCTTGAACCTTCTAGTGACACCGAGATGTTTTTGTCTTGTATTTTAATTTTTTATAACACGACCTTCTCGAAGCTTCCATGAGTAAAGGATATATACAAATAATGGTGTAATGTAAGGGCACTAGCACTAGTAGTCCAGTCCTTGAAGTACTCGGGACTGCAGCTCCTGTCCGCGACCCCTACGATCGTACTATAGGTCGCGTAAATAGTTCGCCGATAACATGATCTATTTTCTCCTGAAATAAACTGAGATTTAGAAATAAAAACATGTCAACATAATAAGTGTGTATTAATTAATACAATATTCTAATCATCAGTAAACTCTTTAATTGGCGCTCTATCACGGGACTATAAATACCAATTATCTCACAACATCAAAAAACCGTACTGCTTTAATTAGTGCTTGACCACGGAGCAATTATCAGCTAGTTAAACGGTAATATCTCATCAATTGTGACCCAAGACAGGGATCCGTAAGTCCGAAACTTCATAATTGGCGCACAACGTAGGGACCCGTAAAAACAGAAACTCCATAATTGGCATCCCAACTTAGGGGGACGAAATACCTCCCCGAGGTAATTAGAAGTGAATCACCGACAATAACAGCAGAGAGCAACGCCGAGGACCGATGAAGGCGACATGAAATACTTCCCCGAGATAAGCAGCAGAGGACAATGCCGAGGAAAGAGATAAGCAGGAAGTAGCGTCGGGGACCGAAGGAAGCAATGTCGGGGACCGAAGGAAGGAGCATACCATCACCAAAGAGGAGAATGGGAGTGGAGACGAGTATAAAGAAAAGGTGAAACAGGCGTTACACCCACGGCACACCAACGACGAGCAACGTACTGAGGCGGAACAAGCTGACTGAAGACATCAAATTAGTCAGATAAGCCTTAGATAAATTTATATTATTTTAATTAATAATTTTGTTTTAATATTTTAGAATAATTAATTTTAGTAAATTTTGGAAGGGAAAATGGCAGATTCAAATGATAATAGTGACGCTACTAGCTGTTCTGAAGAGGTAGAATATGAAAATAGACCTATGAATCAGTTAGGTCTAGAACAGTCAGATGAGAAAGAAAGAGAAAAGAATAGGGAACAAAAAATGGAGCAACCAGTAGTAGATTTAAATCAAATTATGAAAATGTTACAGCAAATGGCAGAGGATAGTAAAAAAGCTAGCCAGGAACTTATTCAGAAAATAGATAAAATTAGCCAGGAAATTAAATAGGGAATAGATGCAATGAAACAGGGCATAATAGAAGCAATTAATAATAATTTTAAGGAAAAGATCCAAACCAGGATCGAACCAGATACCCTAATCCCGTTAAAGATCGAAACACATAAAACGATCGAGTCAGAGATCGAACCAGAGACTACGATGCAAACAGGAACCGAACGAGAGACGTCAACCCAATATGAGGTTGAACATAAAACTACAATTCAATCCAAAATATCCGATCAGAGATCGAACCAGAGGCTACGATCCAAAAAAGAGTTCAAACTGTAGTAAACAGTCCAGTTTGAAATCGAACAAGAGACTAGGTAGGAAACTAAAAAGAAAAAGAAAGAGTTGCTTTCAATACGCCCCACAAAAAGTATTTGATCCAGGAGGCAATTAAATAAACTTTAAATTTAGGATTGTTTAAATGTAAAAAATCAGCAGTTTGGCTAATAAATTTAAATTTTAAATAAGTAAAATAAGGGTAACTATAATTATTTAGTCGTAGTAAGAAAATGTTTAAAATAGAAATTTAAGTAAATTTAAAAAGTACAAATTCAGCGACGTAAAAGTAATATTTCCTGTGTAAGGGAAGGTTGTGCGTATTTGTAGAAATTGTAAAGTAAACAATTATAAGTAGCAACAAGCAGGGTATAAATAATCCTTTTGTTAAGAAAAGGTAAAATTAATCCTTCTTTTGTATTAGAAAGTAGCTATTATCAAGTCAAGAATTTGTAAGGGTACAATTAAAGACAGCTGCTACCAAAAGTGACACTAATATTTTTTTTTCAGAAAAGGGTAGAACTAATATTTCTTTTGTCAAAATGAGAGGGGGTCCTTATTGACGTGTAATTCAGTTCCATACTTGTGTTTCAACAACAACTTTTGTTATCATCTTAGTTTCAAAAATAAAATAGACAGGTAGTCAATAATTCTTTGACATGGGTGACATTTGCAAACAGCTTTTGTTGAAAAAGTAAGACGACAACACAAGCTGATTTTGGCCACGAAAGTTAAATTATTTTTTTAAATTTTTATTTTATTTGAGTTCAATAAGTCAGAGTCAAACCCGGTATAATGTATATGGAATCTTTAAATATTAAAATATGTATTTCAGCAGGTTAGATTAATCCCATTGGATTTAGTACTTGTATGGAGGGGACATGGACCCTTAGAAGCATGCAAGGGAGAACATCGGATAGAAGGTTAGGTGAGGGCTTGGATAAGTTTGTCAGCAGGAGGGGACATGGACCCTTAGAAGCATGCAAGGGAGAACATCGGATAGAAGGTTAGGTAATGGCTTGGATAAGTTTGTCAGCAGGAGGGGGCATAGACCCTTAGAAGCATGCAAGGGAGAACATCGGATAGAAGGTTAGGTGAGGGCTTGGATAAGTTTGTCAGCAGGAGGGGGCATGGACCCTTAGAAGCATTCAAGGGAGAACATCGGATAGAAGGTTAGGTGAGGGCTTGGATAAGTTTGTCAGCAGGAGGGGGCATGGACCCTTAGAAGCATGCAAGGGAGAACATCGGATAGAAGGTTAGGTAATGGCTTGGATAAGTTTGTCAGCAGGAGGGGGCATGGACCCTTAGAAGCATGCAAGGGAGAACATCGGATAGAAGGTTAGGTAATGGCTTGGATAAGTTTGTCAGCAGGAGGGGGCATGGACCCTTAGAAGCATGCAAGGGAGAACATCGGATAGAAGGTTAGGTGAGGGCTTGGATAAGTTTGTCAGCAGGAGGGGACATGGACCCTTAGAAGCATGCAAGGGAGAACATCGGATAGAAGGTTAGGTAATGGCTTGGATAAGTTTGTCAGCAGGAGGGGGCATGGACCCTTAGAAGCATGCAAGGGAGAACATCGGATAGAAGGTTAGGTGAGGGCTTGGTTAAGTTTGTCAGCTGGAGGTGCGTGAAACCCTGAAAGCACGCGAGGAGAGATTAGGGTGTAAGTAAATTCTAAGAGTAGGTCATATTTTTTGTTAATTGTAAACTATTATATAAGTTATAATTAGAGATAAAAAGATAAGTTTTAAGTTTAACAAGAATTTAAATAGTTTCAATTTAAGAAAAAGTTTAGGAAGTTTGATTAATTAATAGACGATCTTGGAAATCTGAATAAATATATTATTTCATCAATGATGCATTTTTTTTTTGAGAATCAAAATAAGGATATTTTTCACCAATGACAAATTTTAAGAATGACAGTCAAGTTAAGGTTTTTAATATTTAGGTGGGGGTCATTTTAAATTTAATTGATTAAATTTTATTGAGTTTAAGAAGATATTGATTAAGATAGTAACGAAATCACAGAGTAAAGATAATGAGCTGAAGAGTAAGATCTAAGATATCTAGAGAAATTAATTTAGATATGCACTTGAGTGCTTATTACAGTATGTTAAGGTGAGTGGAAATAAAAGCGAGTAGAGTCTTGTTTAAAAGCATTTTTATCAGATAGTGGAGTTGAGGTTTTTAGGTTAAGGTTGAGGAGATAAGCTTTATTGAGGTTGAGGTGTATAGGTTGAGGAAGTGGAGTTAAGTTTTTTCAGATATGGTCTTAGCTATGGGCAAGCCATGATCTAGATTAATTAATCGTCGTAGTGAGTTTAAGGATGGCCCGAGGGCCTCTAGCAGCGTCAAGGAGTTAAGGTGTATTAAGCCATAGACTTAGATATATTAAGCCAAGATGAATAATTTCATTTTTATAAGTGGTGAGTCAAAGGGATCACCAAGTTCAGGTAGCAGGTATTCACAAACATAGAGCTAGCACAACGCAGCCTCTAAAGAGTCAGTTATAATATATGAGGCAAAGGCCTAAGCTTTCCACTAAATAATATGCGATTAATTCTGGATTAAAGTTTAAAGATATTGAGGAGATTATGAAGAAGTTTAAAAGGGTATTCTGTGATTACGTGATGTAATAATGATGTATTAACAAGGATAATGAGAGCTAATTAGGGTGTTGTACCTAATTAGGCTACTATAACAGATTTTATTACAATTTTATTTTTCAAATGCCTAAGGCAAATAGGCAATATTCAAAAGGTTGTAATCTATAGAGAGAGACAGTTAAAGCTTTTTCGCTAATGAGAAATTAATTATTCAATTAAGAAGGGGGAAAATATTTTTCAATATTTTATAATGGTGTGATATATGATTTCATACTGATTTCAAAGGTACTTTATGATTCCAAGATTATCGTCTATATATTTCAAGTATTTTAAATTTGTTTTGAGCTTAGGTATTCTCATAAATAAAGATTTTGGTAAGGTTATTCAGATGTTCTGTTATTATCCTTTCTCTGTCCGGACAATGTAATTATATTATCTTTTAAATAATTGGGTTTATTTTGTGAATTATTCTTTGGTGTTTTTAAGCTAATTATTCAGTAAATGTATCAAAGTAGTGGCTCATATATCGAATTTGGCCGTCAGGCTTTTAAGAATATGTGTAGCATTAAGAGTGTTTATTAAGTATGTCAAAATAATAATAATAATAAAAGTGGATCCGTGAAGGATCATCATGATAATACTAATAAGTAAAAGTGGATCCGTGAAGGATCAATGAAATAAATAAAGTGCAACGAAGTGTTTAAACCAATAAATGATTAAAAGACACTTTTATTAGTGACAATTAAATTCCATTTTTTTATTAAAAAGTTTAATGTATTTTAATCAATCTTAAGGACGTTACAGCAACGAATTTTGTTTTTAGAAAAAAAAATCCTTTTGATTAGTGATGATTAAATTCAATTTTTTTTATATATAATTAACTTAGATTATTTTAATTCAATCAATTGTAACCATGCTTAACAGTTTTGTATCTTAATATTTGATTTATATAATTTAAATTTTTAATTTACATTTTATATTTTAATGTTTGATTTGTATAACTTCAACTTTTTTGCAAAAGAACTTCATGTAAACCTACAGAAGAGATTATCATTCAAGAACCATACTATACAGGGTGTTCCAAAATATTGTAATTTGTGAACTTTATACAGAGTTTGCGAAAAATGATTATGTCGTCTTTTCTTTATTTTTTTGCAAAGCGTATCAAAAAGTATACGACTAGTCTCTACTTTCAGATACACTTTGGGGGTATTGTAATATAACTGACCTGCCCTTAAAGAATATGTGAGAGCATTGACAATAATATCGTCCTAATTTTATAAACGTATCTTATTTAATTTAAATTATAATCTATTACATGGCGCTTAAAGCACCTCTTCTTCTAAGAAGGCACGAGCCACTGACAGTGACGTCACGCACGTTACGTTAGTCAAGTCAAGTTGACAATATAAGATTTTTAAATAATAACTTCCTCTTCTAGAATGATCGAATAGATATTTTAAATAGTAATTTGAGTCAGTTTCCGGCTCTCGAACCTTCTAGTGACACCGAGATGTTTTTGTCTTGTATTTTAATTTTTTATAACACGACCTTCTCGAAGTTTCCATGAGTAAAGGATATATACAAAGAATGGTGCAATGTAAGGGCATTAGCACTTTGAGTCCAGTCCTTAAAGTACTCGGAACTACAGCTCCTGTCCGCGACCCCTACGATCGTACTATAGATCACGTAAATAGTTCGCCGATAACATGATCTATTTTCTCCTGAAATAAACTGAGATTTAGAAATAAAAACATGTCAACATAATAAGTGTGCATTAATTAATACAATATTCTAATAATCAGTAAACTCTTTAAATGGCGCTCTATCACGGGGCTATAAATACCAATTATCTCACAACATCAAAAAACCGTACTGCTTTAATTAGTGCTTGACCACGGAGCAATTATCAGCTAGTTAAACGGTAATATCTCATCAATTGTGACCCAAGACAGGGATCCGTAAGTCCGAAACTTCATGATTGGCGCACAACGTAGGGACCCGTAAAACAGAAACTCTTTAAAGTTCTAAATCGTTTTTGTGTCCTGGAGCATTGTCAAGTACGAGTAAAGCCTTTTCAGGCAAGTTGTATCTTTTCATAAACTTCTTCACTTCTGGGACAAATTCTTCATGAAATTATTGACTAAACACTTCTCTTGTGACCCAACTTTTCCCTTGATTCTTGTAGCAGACTAGCAGACAAACATTCTTGAAAGCACTGGGATTTTTAGCTTTACCAATCACCAACAAATCGAGTTTGTGCCTCCGGTAGCATTTGGACATGTTATAAAGGTGATTCTGTCTTTACTCACGCTACGGCCTGTTGCACTTCCTTCTTGAGAGGATACAAATGTTTTATTAGGCAATATTCTCCAGGACAAACCGCTCTCGTCTGCATTGTAGACTTGGTCCGGAAGAAGACCCAGTTCCTATACTTTTTCTTTAAAATGTAGGATAAATGGCTGCACAGCAGATTCGTCGCTTGAGAATTTTTCATCTGATATAGATAACAAACGGATATCAAATCTCTTTTTAAATTTATCCAAACACCCATACTGGTACGAAAATCATCCTTTTTGGTAATTTTCTGATAAAACTCGATTGCCTTCACTTTCAAAATTTCTCCAAAGATAGGAGTGTGTTTAGAACGCTCTTGCAAGGACCACATGTAGAAAGCATTTTCCATCTTTGGACAGTCACCATCTCGTAATGATTTACGCTTTACTGGTCAAGACTTCATCGTCTTCACGTGTTCCACTATCTTGTGTCTGTTTTTCTTAAGATGGAGCACAGATGCACGCCCAACTCCACACTCTTCCGCCATTTTGCACTTTTTTTTCACCACTATCTAACTTATTTAAAATCTCCATGTTCTTTTTCAATGTTACAGTCTTACGATTCCGTCTGCTCTACATTTTGACCCACGCTATTTTGATGACAAACAACTCGCGCAATGGAAGGTACGTGTTTAAGTGAGAATACGCGCGCAGCAGTAATTTATACGTGCTAACGTGACCAAGACTTAGCTCACACTGAGGGAGGAAGGAGCGCGGGCCGGTGTAGGTAGTGGTGGAGGAGAGGAGAAGGTGCAGGTGTATGTAGCGCTGGAGGAGAGGTGAAGGTGCATATGTAGGTAGTGGTGGAGGAGAAGAGAAGGTGCAGGTGTAGGTAGCAGTGGAGAAGAGGAGAAAGGTACGTGTGTAGGTAGTGGTGAGGAAAGGAGAAGGTGCAGGTGTAGGTAGCAGTGGAGAAGAGGAGAAGGTGCGGATGTAGGTAGCAGTGGAGGAAAGAAGAAGGTACGGATGTAGGTAGCAGTGGAGGAGAGTAGAAGGTATGGATGTAGGTAGCAGTGGAGGAGAGAAGAAGGTACGGATGTAGGTAGCAGTGTAGGAGAGGAGAAGGAGAAGGTGCGGTGTAGGTAGTAGAGGAGGAGAGGAGAAGGTGCTGGTGAAGGTAGCAGTGGAGGAGAGGAGAAGGTACGGGTTGTAGGTAGTGGTCGAGAAAGGAGAAGGTGCAGGTGTAGGTAGCAGTGGAGGAGAGGAGAAGGTACGGGAGTAAGGTAGCAGTGGAGGAGAGGAAGAAGATACGGATGTAGGTAGCAGTGGAGGAAAGAAGAAGGTATGGATGTAGGTAGCAGTGGAGGAGAGAAGAAGGTACGGATGTAGGTAGCAGTGTAGGAGAGGAGAAGGAGAAGGTGCGGTGTAGGTAGTAGAGGAGGAGAGGAGAAGGTACGAATGTAGGTAGCAGTGGAGGAGAGTAGAAGGAGAAGGTACGAATGTAGGTAGTAGAGGAGGAGAGGAGAAGGTACGAGTTTAGGTAGCATGGAGGAAGGAGAAGGTACGGATGTAGGTAGCAGTGGAGGAGAGAAGAAGGTACGGATGTAGGTAGCAGTGTAGGAGAGAAGAAGGTACGAATGTAGGTAAGCAGTGGAGGAGAGAAGAAGGTACGGATGTAGGTAGCAGTGGAGGAGAGGAGAAGGTACGGGTGTAGGTAGCAGTGGAGGAGAGAAGAAGGTACGGATGTAGGTAGCAGTGGAGGAGAGAAGAAGGTACGGATGTAGTAGCAGTGGAGGAGAGAAGAAGGTACGGATGTAGGTAGCAGTGTAGGAGAGGAGAAGGAGAGGTACGAATGTAGTAGTAGAGGGAGGAGAGGAGAAGGTACGAGTGTAGGTAGCAGTGGAGGAGAGGAGAAGGTACGAGTGTAGGTAGCAGTGGAGGAGAGAAGAAGGTACGGATGTAGGTAGCAGTGGAGGAGAGAAGGAAAGGTACGAGATGTAGGTAGCAGTGGAGGAGAGGAGAAGGTACGAGTGTAGGTAGCAGTGAGGAGAGGAAGGAGAAGGTACGATGTAGTAGCAGTGGAGGAGAGAGAAGGTACGGATGTAGGTAGCAGTGGAGGAGAGGAGAAGGTACGAGATGTAGGTAGCAGTGGAGGAGAGGAGAAGGTACGGATGTAGGTAGCAGTGAGGAGAGAGAAGGTACGAGGTAGGTAGCAGTGGAGGAGAGGAGAAGGTACGATGTAGGTAGCAGTGTGGAGAGGAGAAGGAAAGGTACGAATGTAGGTAGTAGAGGAGGAGAAGAGAAGGTACGATTTAGGTAGCAGTGGAGAGAGAGAGAAGGTACGGATGTAGGTAGCAGTGGAGGAGAGAAGAAGGTAACGATGTAGGTAGCAGTGGAGGAGAGAGAAGGATACGAATGTAGGTAGAGTAGAGGAGAGAGAGGAGAAGGTACGATTTAGGTAGCAGTGGAGGAGAGGAGAAGGTACGATGTAGGTAGTAGTAGGAGGAGAGGAGAAGGTACGAGTTTAGGTAGCCAGTGGGAGAGAGAAGGTACGGATGTAGGTAGCAGTGGAGGAGAGAAGAAGGTACGATGTAGGTAGCAGTGGAGGAGAGGAGAAGGTACGAGTGTAGGTAGCAGTGGAGAGAGAGAAGGTAGAGTAGGTAGAAGTGGTAGGAAGGAGAAGGTACGATGTAGGTAGAGAGGAGGAGAAGGTACGAGTTTAGGTAGCAGTGGAGGAGAGAAGAAGGTACGGATGTAGGTAGCAGTGAGGAGAGGAGAAGGAGGGTAATGTAGCAGTAGGAGGAGAGAGGAAGGTACGGTGTAGGTAGCAGTGGAGGAGAGGAAGGAGAAGGTGCGGATGTAGGTAGCAGTGGAGGAGAGAAGAAGGTACGGATGTAGGTAGCAGTGGAGTAGAGGAGAAGGTACGGATTAGGTAGCAGTGGAGTAGAGGAGAAGGGCGGATGTAGGTAGCAGTGGAGTAGAGGAGAAGGTACGGATGTAGGTAGCAGTGGAGTAGAGGAGAAGGTACGGATGTAGGTAGCAGTGGAGTAGAGGAGAAGGTACGGATGTAGGTACAGTGGAGTAGAGGAGAAGGTACGGATGTAGGTATCAGTGGAGTAGAGGAGAAGGTGCGGATGTAGGTAGCAGTGGAGGAGAGGAGAAGGTAACGGATGTAGGTAGCAGTGGAGGAGAGAAGAAGGTACGGATGTAGGTAGCAGTGGAGGAGAGAAGAAGGTACGGATGTAGGTAGCAGTGGAGTAGAGGAGAAGGTACGGAATGTAGGTAGCAGTGGAGTAGAGGAGAAGGTACGGATGTAGGTAGCAGTGGAGTAGAGGAGAAGGTGCGATGTAGGTAGCAGTGGAGGAGAGGAAAAGGGTGCGGATGTAGGTAGCAGTGGAGGAGAGAAGAAGGTACGGATGAAAGGTAGCAGTGGAGGAGAGAAGAAGGTACGGATGTAGGTAGCAGTGGAGGAGAGGAGAAGGTACGGATGTAGGTAGTAGTGGAGGAGAGGAGAAGGTACGGATGTAGGTAGCAGTGGAGTAGAGGAGAAGGTACGATGTAGGTAGCAGTGGAGTAGAGGAAAGGTACGGATGTAGGTAGCAGTGGAGTAGGGGAGAAGGTACGGATGTAGGTAGCAGTGGAGTAGGGGAGAAGGTACGGATGTAGGTAGCAGTGGAGTAGAGGAGAAGGTACGGATGTAGGTAGCAGTGGAGAGAGGAGAAGGTACGGATGTAGGTAGCAGTGGAGTAGAGGAGAAGGTACGGATGTAGGTAGCAGTGGTGTAGGGGAGAAGGTACGGATGTAGGTAGCAGTGGAGTAGAGGAGAAGGTACGGATGTAGGTAGCAGTGAGGATAGAAAGAAGGTACGGATGTAGGTAAGCAGTGGAGTAGAGGAGAAGGTACGGATGTAGGTAGCAGTGGAGTAGAGGAGAAGGTACGGATGTAGGTAGCATGGAGTAGAGGAGAAGGTACGGATGTAGGTAGCAGTGTAGGAGAGGAGAAGGTACGGATTAGGTAGCATGGAGGAGAGGAGAAGGTACGATGTAGGTAGCAGTGGAGGAGAGGAAAGGTACGAGTTAGGTAGCAGTGGAGGAGAGGAGAAGGTACGGATGTAGGTAGCAGTGGAGGAGAGTAGAAGGTACGGATGTAGGTAGCAGTGGAGAGGAGTAGAAGGTACGGATGTAGGTAGCAGTGGAGGAAGAAGAAGGTACGGATGTAGGTAGCAGTGGAGGAGAGAAGAAGGTACGGATGTAGGTAGCAGTGGAGGAGAGAAGAAGGTACGAGTGTAGGTACAGTGGAGGAGAGGAGAAGGTACGGATGTAGGTAGCAGTGGAGGAGAGAAGAAGGTACGGAGTAGGTAGCAGAGGAGGAGAGAAAAAGGGTACGAGTGTAGGTAGCATGGAGGAAGAAGAAGGTACGGATGTAGGTAGCAGTGGAGGAGAGAAGAAGGTACGGATGTAGGTAGCAGTGGAGGAGAGGAGAAGGTACGAGTGTAGGTAGCAGTGGAGGAGAGGAGAAGGTACGAGTGTAGGTAGCAGGGGAGGAGAGGAGAAGTACGAGTGTAGGTAGCAGTGGAGGAGGAGAAGGTGCGGTGTAGGTAGCAGTGGGGGAGAGGAAAGAACGTGCCGATGTACGACGTGCGTTTAAGTGAGCACGCAACCGCAATGAGACAATTGTTATGATATTTTTAAATTATGTTGTAGAGCCAGGTAAGTCTTAACTATCTTGCCTAATTTCAACCCTTGTGGCCGTATGGGTGCATTCCCCAAAGGGGAAATATAACTTAACTTACCAGCCGGGAAACGACCTCCGGTACCTTAGTCTCGTAGCAAGGTGCTCTGACCACTACCCCAGGGGTTGGTTTGTAAATGTTATAAAATAAAGCTTGAAACAGTAATGTGGACAAGAGACTTCCAAAACTTATCATTCTCCAATCAAAAGGTAAATTCCTATCCCAGTGCTACCAGATGAAAGAGCCTCCCAAAATAAAGAGGCGGTGCAGATGTCGAAAAAAGATTATCATGTCTAAGACAAATGGAGTAGAATACCTAATTTCTAAAAAAAAACTAAACCAGTTTCCAAATTTTGTTTTCTCTTCAAAGCTTTAAAAACCCACATTTTTTTTAATTTAACAATCGATCAAAATTAATATATCTCAAAATTAAAATCAAATTAAATTTGAAACGATGCAAAATGCCACTTTGCCTGTAGGTGTAAGAGAGGTAGAGATACCCGAAAGTTTCGTATCTTACACAATGGTAGGACGACAGTTCAAATTTTTCCCCCACCACATAGCCCCACCAGTTATATTAAAAAAAACAATGCAGACACCAACACACAAATAACCGGGCCCTGGATTTTCGCGCACTAGTGTATTAAACATAAAAACCCCTATTTATAATCAATAAAGTATCAAAAATAATTTTTTAATCAATAAAAAAAAAATTCCCTTGTTGATAATCCTACATTAAAAAAACAACAAAAAAAACCTACCCTGAATACACTACCTATTTTAAAAAAAAAATTTATAGCCTAAATAAATACGCAACAAAGCCAGCAGGACAGCGGCGCAGTTAATAAACCCTTTCTTTGCCTTACTTCATCCAAAACCGCACACAAATCGTTCATCTCAGTGCAACCCTTGTCACCAGCCAACCCAGGGGAAAGCGGACACGAAAATTTCCGAAAAGATCAAGTCTTGCTACAGACCTGAAGGGGGGAGGGGGGGAGGGTAAAGGGGGACCCCTGTCACACAACCCATTCTCCCATCCTCCCATACCATTTTCAACATCTCATACATGGTCACACACAGAACGCATCACTCCTTATCCTCCCTTCCCCATCCTAGGAAAATAAATCCTAATTTAAACTGACACTATCATGATCACTCACGTCATTATTCCACCTCACCGGGTATTAAAAATAAGGGGTCACCGAGATTAAAAGACATCACCATTCATTAGTTCCAAAATAAAGGGGTCTAATGTATTCATATAAAAGCTAAGGTTTACGCCCTTTACCTGGGCTCAACAGAAAATCAGCCTCGTATCCTTTACAGGACGGGGCACTCTATTTCCCGGGTTGGGAAATGGGCAAACACCGAAAAACCCAGTTTTCGAAATTGAGACTTGTAGACTCTGACGCAACCCCAAGAGAAACCCCGCGGCGGTGAGAAAATGGAACCCCCTCCCAGAATAGGACAGCCCTGTAAAACATAATATTATGACGTAAACAATCCAAAATAATGAAAAACATAATAAAAAATATTTGGGTTTATGCTGTTTTCTTTGTACACCATTCTTACCAACCATTCAACATAACCAATTTATTACGTCAATGGTTAGGTGAGAAGGCGAACCAAAACCAAAAAATACCCTTATTTGGCGAGGAAAAAAGGGAGGGCGGTGCAGAGGAACAAAATAAAAAGGGCAAAATAAACCCAGTACATCAACTGATTCAAACCTAAGTCTATAAAAGAGGAGGTTTTTAGCGTAAGGGTCGAAAGACCAACGGCTGAGACTCCCATCCTTCTGACCTTAAAACTCTTGTAAAAACCTCCATGTCCTCTCCTAACGTGCTGAGTGTCAAACTTTCTTGTCAGCTCTTCTAACAACGTCTTGCCCTGGGAACCATGTGGTCCCCAAAACCCCCCCTCCACTCACCTACCCTCAAAAGACCTATTTAACAGAGCAGTAAAAATCGTCACCGATTTTCCCATTTATAATTTTATGATCTTTATATTCGTATCAGAGATTTAATGTTTGAGCTGAAAACCTGAAAATTATATAACTACTATTTGCAGGCAAGAAACCATAGACAAACAGACTTACGGATTAAAGAGCTTTTTTGACCAGGGTTTAATCCTTGGCACTGGGGACCACTAGTGACATGCTAATGAAACCAACCCTGTTCGGGAGAAGTCAGTGCACCTGCACGAAACCAAGGTTCCGGGGTTTAAACTCCCGTTGGTAAACCTTGGGGATTTTCCGAAAAAAGGGGTAACACCAAACTGTCCCAGGGGTTGTTATTTTTTCTTAAGTTATGTTGAGGGGTTTTCCACTGTTTCAATCCACACACTCATTATCACCCCTTAACACTCACTATCCCGGACACACGTACATTAGTACTGGATAATCTTTCCCAAACTGGCTAACGATGATGTACTCAAATGAAACAATAGATACAGTCCTTAGTGAAAACCCAGCATTTTTTTTCCAAAAACGATAGCCTTCTAAACAACTCACTTTAAACATTCCGCTGTAAAGGTTACAAGATGGAGAAAATGTTCCCTAACCATTTGAAGTTGAACCTAGTCCACTGTATTAAAAGTTTTGGGTTTACAACCACAATAAAAAAAAATTCACTTGGACAAAATAGTATTATATACAATAAAGTTTTCTTTGAAAATTTGAAATTTTTTGGGAGTAAGCTCATTTGGAGCGGGGTGTATTGGTTTAGGGGAAGGGGGGTGGGGCTAACTGAACCAGGGTTTTGTAAAAGGGTTTTTGATCGACCATCAAAGGAATTTTTGTCTGCTCTCAAGTAAAATCACGTTTAAAAAAGTTTAAACTCTTTTTCAAAAATGCCCGCTTATTAAATTTTGTTTACTTAGACTGCAGCTAGCGATCCTATGTCAAAAGGATTTAAACTCTCTTAATGAGAGCATCCATTTAACCTGTAGGGTGTGGGTTGGTGTATACCTTGTCTGTGACCCTAGGAAAAAACAACTAAAAATACCCAAGATCCTTTAAAATTCATTGTTGACTCTCTCGCACTAGTTAAAGTGAAAGGCTTTCCCGTTATTTTTTAAACGATGTATTAAATTTTAGTCCTCATTATTAATGCACAAAACAACAACACAACGTTTAATTTAAAATTGTTTGGTTGAATTACACCTTTATAGTATGGAATTTCCCTAGTATTAATATTTATAGAAAATAAAATATCAAACATATATACCTAATCCCAACGTTCTCTTACGGGTAGCCAAGAAACTATGCATTTTGCCCCCGTACTTAATACCCCCTCACTAACTTTCTCCACACTTCCCAAATCCCCGAAACTCCATCGCTTCAAAAACTTCCATAACCCAATCAAACATTTATTTTATTCTAAAAAATCTTAATGTTCTACTTTCACACTTTCATCTATCACTTTTATTCACTTTTTTTACATTTATTTTTTCTTATCAAATTTTTTATATTGCTACCACCCCCCTACCTTCTCTCTTCTTCGACTGAAAACTCGAGAGAAAATTCCTCGTGATTCTCTAAAGTGCAGCAAACTCGCCTCGTGAAAAGGGCGCAGTTTAGACTCGCATGCTCAATCCCTGATTCCCTTAAGTTGACCACCGTGAAAAGGTATTCTGCAGAATTTTTCACGAAAAGTTTAGTCACTGACCAAACCAAATTTTTAAAACGATTTAAAATAAATGGTACCCCAAATCAAGAAGCTAAACTCTGGTATCTCTAAATCCCCTGATTAAAAATACAAATAGCGGGAACGATAATTTTAATATATTGACAAACCTGTCACTTTTAGAGCGCGGTAACCCCTACTTCTTTTGTTTTCATAAGGGTAAACCCAAATTAATTTTGTAACATTAATTTTTTCCATTGTTAAATTACAAAAAACACATTGTTTCTGTTTTAACACTATACAGCCCACACCAACAATCACGCAGTTTAAGACATCAGGTTCGAACTTTTATACCGAAGATGAAAAGGAAGGCTGACTGAATTGAAGCGGTGGTTTTTGCTTTTGCAGTTTTTTCCCCATTAACCTTTTCACGAAAATGTATGAATTCCAAAGACCCCCTCTTCTCAACTAATTACGTAAAAAAAGCCATTGACTAACCGTGGTGTTTAAAAGTAAAAATAAAATAAAAAAATTTTATATTTTAAACAGGTTTGGAAAGCTATTTATTAACCTATCCTGAAGGTGGGTCTACATTGACTGAAATTTCACTAAAGCCCTATCTTATAAGATACGCCCATAGGGAACCAGGCAAGGTAGCAATCCTACCTCCCACTGAAAACACTAGGGTTTATCGTATAGCTACATCATAGGAACTAACAAGGTAGACCTTTCAGGGTTAACAAAGAGTTTCCTTGACCCCTCCACCAAACGTCAACGCATTGAGCGTGGTAGTATTTGACCTTGGAGCAGAATCTCCTCCAAAAAACTGTCGAACTCCCGGGGGGGATCAGTTCCGTCTTAAGAACGGGCCCGTTAATACTACTTTGGTAGAAGTTCCTGCAATCAACCATTGCAAGGGTAGTTAAATGTACACTGTTTGTGTCCGAATTCTCTGGCTAAAACAACAACAACCATACTTAATTCATCATTACAACTTTCCCCCACACTTCCCTATCCTTTCATACTCCCTTCGCTTCGACAACTCCTACGCCCCACACATACATCCTTTTATTCATAAAACATCTTAAAGTTTCGTTTTTCATGCATTCGTCTACAACATTTAGCCACGTCTTACATGGCCTAACCTCCCTTTTATCCACACACTCTACCAATGCTTTGTCACTCGATCCACACTATCCTCTCAACAGGCCAAATCACTAAAGACGGTATTTAATAATCCCCCTATCGGATTCACTTTCAAAACACACTCCTTTTTTTCCCATTCATTACTGACTTTTGTCCATACGAGTTTTCAAAAAAATTTCTTAAATATCACCCCAAACCACATTCCATTGCTCTTTTGTTTTGACTGACAAACCCACGTTTCACATCTAAAAAACAAGGGTTGGTTTTTGGGAAACACTTTTATATACCACCATATTTGGGCCTTTTTCTATATCTCTCATTCTGCAATAGTCCACATATATCCAAATACTCTCCGAAAAAGTCCCTTTCCCACCCACCTTCGATTTCACCATCCATCCTTCCTTTTTTTTACAGAACATTCGGCCCAGAACACAAATCATTCACTTGTTTTAAAAGTTTTTCCCATTTATACAAAGCTGACAATCAATGTTCTACCTGCCCATTATAAAAACTATCATCTTAGTTTAGGAAACATTCATACGACCATTCATGCTCCACCAACATTCAACGATTTAGTGCATTCTGCAACCCTACTTTCACTCCAGCCATTAAAATCCAAAAATCTGCACATAACAGCACTCACATATTCCATTGTCCATTTGTACACCAACCTTGTCCCTCGGAAGCATCCCTCGTGAAATTGTCCATGAATACATTAAAAAAACCTTGGAACATAGCACAACCTGTCTAAATACTCTGTTTAATGTCAAACCTTTCGCTCAAAGCTCCATCCACCATAATACAACGCTTTATTTCCCAAACATACATTTCCATGATTACTTTTACTAACCATGCTCCAAAACCCCATCCCTCTCTCAAACCCATAATATACTTCTTTAAACCCCCGATTTAAACACTTTCTGCAAATAATAAATTCCCACATTAAACTTTCTCTTTACTGCCTTACTTTTTCTCAATCACTTGTTGCAAGTAAATAGCTGGTCCATTCAACATCAACTTGGCAGAAACAACATTGCGAAACACCCAAACCTTGTCCGCAAATTTTTCACACACCCTTTTAAAATAAAAAACTCTCCCAAAAATTTTTGCCTGGAATACTCAACAACTAATTGCCCAAAATTCTTACATTCACTCTTACTCCCTTTTACCTTGTACAGAGGAAAATTTAGGGGCATTCTTACAGTCATTAGTAACATCGAAATCCCAGCTTACACATTGAACAACTCACACAATCTGGCAATTTGTGCCATGCCCCCACACTTAGGAATTTCATTTGATTATCCCTTCTAACGCCACAGCTTTGCTATTCTTAACACTTACTAGCTTTTAAGAAACCTCAATCTATTTAAATTATTTAAATCATCAGAGCATATTCCCAAATTTTCTAAAAATTTCTCTAACGTTTTCACTATAAAATTAAATCAAAGTGATCACTCCTTTGGCTCTCTTACACTGTTCTCATCCAATACCATTTTACCACGTTCATTATGAATGCCATAGGTCTTTCTTTGCACCCTTGTTTCGTTCTCTTTACCAACTTCCAAAAAGATTTTTTGTTTCCTTCAAAATCACTCTGCATTCTTTCCCCTTTAAACTTAATCTAATTTCCCTTACTCTTCTTTACATTCTTTTTTTCCCTAGGTATTGTCCCACAATCTCTACGTTCTATTTCCCCTCTTTTCAGCATTAAATTTTTTTTGTAAGCTTCTTTCTTTCCCGATTTTTTCACCTGTTCATTCCACCATGCATTTTTTTTTAAGTTTCCACCACCGCAGAGCCCCCCTCCCCCCACATACATCATTCAGCACTCAATACAGCCTCTTTTATTCTAAATTAAAACAATTTCATATCTTTAGCCTTTATTTGACATTCCATTTATTCTCTTGTAATATATCAAATTGTCACCAAGGATGCTTTTGGGACCCCCTCCCACTTCCTTGGATCCAAGGATGGAAGCCATTCGCCATCGCCTCGTCCCTTACGCAGCCTTGTCGCCGTGTTAAAACTAAAGACTGCGACTGTAGAGTTACTTTTTCCTCCATCTTTAAAAAAATTTATATTTGTATCCACTCACCCCAAGCCGCTTCCTGGCTCCCCCCACGGCCCCCCATAGATACAAAAAAACTGGCCAGAGCTTTTGACGTCACGGGCCCGGCTCCAAATTTCCAAGCAATGCCTCGCGATAGTCCGGAAAGCGACGGGTGCTCGGCCCCGCTTTGGGTGGAGAGCTTCTCTTTGCCTCTTCTCATTGAAGCCCGGAGAAAGGCCACTGACCCGCTTGACTGGCCATTGTTTAAAGTCTGTTAATTCGGACCAAAGACAAAAGTTTAAAAACTGTGTGGGTGGTTTCCCTTTAAACACTTTCATAGAAGTGGAAATGTTCACAGATTTTCCCCTGCCTAAAATTATCTCCAACTGTACGTTTAATCATGACGCATTTTCAAACCTTACCTTTATATATTTCAAAAAGCCCCAGAAAGGAATTGTTTGCCAAATCTCCACTCAGAAAAAACACGTGCCACGTATCAGCCACGTGTTTTCCGACGTATCCTCACCGCTGCCCCTAGCTGAGCCTTCCCGCCTTTCCCTGCCGCTTCAAGGTCATGTATCCTCTTAATGCTGCCTGGACCCCGGTATAACTCTCACCCCCCAGTCGCTGAACTGAAGCTCTTCCATCACAACTGACAAACTGTGCATGTTTTGTTCCCAAACGTGATTTAAAACATCAACTGGAGAATAGCTATATATATTTTACTTATCAAAGATTTGAAGAGTTAGCCCAACAGCTAGTCAATTTATAGGGTGAAATCAAGTTTAAACACTTTTTTTAAAAATTTGGAATATACCGTCGGGTTTCCCCCCCCCACCCCATAAAGATCGAGCGTGGGAGCTCGTTAAAGACTTGACTGTAAATTTTGGTTGACACAATCCTCCGTATCCGAAAGGGTCTATAATTCCGTAACCCAAACCCCGGAAATATATTGCTGAAATACTTGAGTCTTTGGTCTTAATCAATAATACTCTTCACGAGCCCTTTAAAAATTTGGTTTAGCTTTGTTTTTCTATAAGCATCGCTACGGAGGGTTTAAAGGGAAAAACCCATAAACAGAAAAACAGATAAATAAACCCATTGAGATGCCAATGAATTTAAAATCAAAAACATCTCGGGAAATTTTTTCCGAAAGTGCCAACCATTCATTCACCCATTTGTATAATTCCTCTCTCTCCGACCCACATAAGAACACCTTTCTATGTATTTTCAAAACATCACAATTAAAAGGGCTATCTACAATTTTTATTTTTAGACGGGTGGGGAAACCCAAAATACGGCCATGGGTAAGAGTGTGATATTTTGTTGAGAGAAGGGGTAATATTTATTGTTCTCTATTATTTAACTCATTTAATCTCAATAAAAGTTAAATGAATATCTTTTTAATTTTTTATTCATATTCTTCCTCATGGGAGGGAACCCTTTATTCAGATAGGAGATTCCCTCCATCACTCCCCTACTTCAACTGTCAATAGCTAGTTCTTTTCTCACCTTTCCTTAAATAGGTTGGGACCTGATTTGGGTTTAGTTAGAAACCCTATCAATACTTAATATGGTTGACCTATTTGGGATTAAGTTAGAAACCCTTTATCACCCATATTTTGTTGATATCCCCATTGTTCAACTGCTTCAAGGACTAACTTTATCTCACCCTTTCTTTGGTTTTGGGTCGACCTTGACTCTACTTTTTTACCGAGGGGTCCTAATTTTCCTCGATTCGTCTGAGGATACACTCGCCTCCCTTCAGGTCTTCATCCAGCTTGTCTACCCTGTTCCATGAGCTTTTCCGGCTCGTTGGAGCTGTAGTTGCCGCCTTCCAGAAAACAACCTGAGGGTGAAAACATCAGAAAAAAATGTAGAAATCAAGTGGTCATGAAGGGTCACGACAAATATCCCATTGTGAAAGTGGGATTGAGGAATAATCCAAATTTGGGCCCAAAACTTGTGATGACAGAACAAATCAAAGGTTGACATTTCGTCAAGGGAAAAACACTTGTCAAGAAAACCCGAGGATAATATTCTGCTTTCGTCTTTTTCCGGTTTTAAATTCATTTTAAAAGGCCACGTTTGGGTTGGTTTCAAAACCTATAAAAAACTTAAATTATACACAAGACCCTTTGTTAATCCAAACTAATTGGGACCCAAAAGATGGTTCGATTAGCGAAAATTCGGATTAAATGGAGAAACAGCGAAAACAGTTTTTCAAAGTTTTTTTTGGGAAAGGGTTCGTAATTCAAAGTATGAACGATTATTTTAACTACTCGCTTCCTTTAAAAAAACCCGACTAAACAGCATCAGAGTTAACTAGCCCGAATATTTTTAAGTATTTATTACATCCTAATTTTTTTTAATTTTTTTACACTCATAATTTTAAATTACTCTAATGGGGTTCGAATGAGAAAGGAAGAATCTTAGTGGAATTTAACCCAAATTCGCGGAAAGAGAAAAGGGGAAAAAATTTAGGGAAAAAATTTACACCTCAATAAACAGGACTGGATTCGAACCCCTTTTTTCTCCGTCAAAAATAGGTCATTTGACACGAGAATGATCCTTAGAGCATTAGAACACTGAAGTAGGTATCGATACTTAATAAATTTTTTATACTTGGCACCCCCTACTTTATAATAGCGAATGGTTGTACAGTTTTTACGAAACTTTGTTGCCAAATAAATTATAAACAATAATTTTAAAACTGGGTTATTGAAAAGTAAGTAATTCATTAGATGAATTAAACACCCTTGTTTGGGCTTGTTTTGTTTATGATGACTGGTGTGGGAATTCTTGAAGGGCAGTCGAGGAGGTAGTAGATGAGAGTGCCCCAAACAACTCTTGGCTCCACCCCTCTATATACAGGTTCCGTCCGAGATAGCCCTATAACAAGGAAACGAGATTTTAGCGTACAGCCTCTAAGTAGATAACAACATCCCCGATAGTTTAAGCTTTGAATTATAAACATTTTTATAGTAAAATTGCCCAAAGAATTTAAAATGGGAACGCGTTTATAAAAAGTCAAAAAGCTGTGTTATATATTGTTTAGGCTTTGTCAAAAATAGTCAATTTTAGTATATTTCAGAAATATAAAAAATAAAGTAGGTAAAAAACAAAAAAGTTAAACATCTTACTTTTATAATCCTTTCCCTTTTCCAAATAAAACTAGTCTCTTGTTCCTGTGATGTATTTACGAGGCTGTAAAGGTTTTCTAAGTTGGTCATGCAAACCAGCAAATAAAACCCCTCTGAAGGGTCTTAAACAGTACCCATTTATCAACGTTATCAGAAATTTATCTTTGACATGCACAAGAAAGACGATTTCCGACAAACTAGGATGAACACAAGATTCAAAAGGAAACATTTGGGGTTGTGCTCGTCTTCGAGTGAAGAGGGGTGTGTAAACACATAAATGAGTTCACAAAGCACAATAGACACATTCAAGAAAACTCGTAATGAGAAACTTATAAATGGCTTCCTTTATCAAACCTTTATTTGACTCATGTTTTTTTTTGTTTAAAAGCCATAAATATTTTAGTAAGTAATTAAAAAATAGTTTTTAATTTAATAGTTTGGTATGTATCCGTTTTCATCGCGACTGTGAGAGTGTTTGTCTACGTGTCTTGAATACCCTGGTTCCGGATGTACCATCATATGGTATTAGGTAATAGTGACCTGTTAATTAGTTTATATGTGATGTGTTGCTATAGATTGTGCTTGTAGAATAATAACTAAACGTATTTATTAAAAAATAATACGTACAACTAAAGTAAAATAGTATGAATCCCTTACACTTTATGCCTTCATGAAATTGAGGTTGACTCTCGGATCCAACTTATCTGTGTTACTGCACTCTTCTCGAAATTCAGACAGTAATGTCCTTCAAAACCAACACGAGTGTTGTACTTATTCTCCATCTGAATTAAACAATAGTGATTACAGATATTAATGAAAATAATGACCTTATTATTATTATTATTGTTATTGTTACTATTATTATTGTTATTATGTGTATTATTATTATTATCACGTCTTACTAACCGTTCGGGTTATACGCACTTACGCTAATGTGCAATGATGGTGATTGTGAGATGAAATGGAGACCTACAGTTAAGACGGGAATCCGAACCACGGTGGAGGCCTGCATTCCACACATTCACAAGTTGTGCTTAATACACGTCTTGTCAGAGTGTCGAAAGGTTTGCAATCAGATAAATCTGTTATGGGCCCAAGGATTGAACCCCAAACCCCCCAGCATAAAAGTCTGACACTTTACCCCTAGACCACCAGTCACCAACCAATGACCATATTAATCCATCAATCAGTGTAAAAAATAATTATCTCATATAAGTATAATACCTGTATCCTGGAGGTTTCTTAATATACCTGATTAAGATTTTTCTTTAATTTTGTGCGTCTTGATCTCGGAATCACTTGATTTTCTGTTTCAGATAAGTCATCTTCAATCTGGGACAACCCTGAGTTTTAGGTCGCGTGTAATCCCCTGTATTCTCTCTTAGCTCGTCAATATACCTCTCTACCGCCTGGCAACATGAAACAATACAAGAGTGAATTATCAACATAGCCCAAACAAGAAGGACATGATAAATAATAATATATAACAAGGTGTGTTTACATTAGTGTCTACGCTTTAGTTGCGCCATATTAATTATTAATTAGTGATTATCAAGGATGAGCAAACTATGGTTCGCGGGCCTGGTGTGTGTTCAATCCGGCCCGCGGGTTGCATCGTGTTTCATACGGGAAGCTCATTCACTCATCTCACATCACAACCGTATAAATCTTCTGATTCACTCAAAAACATAGCTTGGTAAGCAACTAAGGTATTTATTATTGTTATATACCTGCCTCGATGGCGTAGTTAGCTAACGCGCTAGTATCGTGTTGAGCTATAATGTTTATTACGGGAACGATCGAGGTTCGAATCTCAGTCGGGTGAAACTGGGTGGTGTTTTCCCTAAATTGTTTTCCACTCTTCCTCAATGCAAATGCAGGTTAACTTCACTAAATTCAACCTTTCCTATTCCTAACCCATTAGCGTAATTGGTATTTAATCGTATAACCCAAACGGATTGCAAAACTTGGTGCTAATTAAATAAAAACAATATTATTTTTATTTGTCCTCTTGTAATTAAATTTGCATATCCCTGTCGTAAAGTATCAAACTTACATTCGAACTTTTTTAATTGAATTTTTAACAAAAATATATAAAAGATTCTTATGATTTTCTTTATAAGGAAGTGAATCAAAAAACTTTACAAGTTTACATGTCCAGAAGTTAGACCAATTTAGTATCTGAAGATGACTAATGGAAAACCTTTTCCAAGATGCTTTGCTGTTCTTGTGAGTTTAAATAGATTATAGTAACTTTGGTCTTAAAATAACTATCCGTCTTTTTAGCTCTTTCACATCGAAAAATTAAAATATACGACAACACGTTGAGTTTGCTTAAAATTTAATTATCCACCATTGAAAGTTTTCATACACGTCAGCCAATCATAAATACAGGTAAAAAAGTCCTCTAACGAGATTTTTTAAACCATTTAAAGTGACAAGACGTCACTTACGCAAATATTTAAAGACTACAAACAAAACAATCACGCCATTTGCCTAAATTTTTGTTAGAACAATAGTAAATGTAAAAACAATTCAAATTAATCGAAAACTACTTCTCATTGGTTGAAGCATCGCTTTCCTTGTAGCAATACTTGAAAATATAAATTGTGATATTTTAGAAAATGTTTTAAACATTATTATATTGTTATTATTAGCACCTAGCGTCTTACTACCCGTTCAGGTTATACGCACTTACGCTAATAGTGAAATGGTAGGGTGATTGTGAGATGAAATGTAGGACCTACAGTTTAACGTGAATCCGAACCACGGTGGAGGCCTGGTATTCCACACATCCACAAGTTGTGATCAATGCAAGTCTGTCAGAGGTGAAGGAAGGGTTTGGTAATCAGCTAAATCTGTGCCACGATCGGGGATTGAACCCCGGACCCCAGCACATAAGTCCGCACCTTACCAAGACCACCAGATTCACCGTAAAACGTGTAAATAATATAGCCTTGATTCGTTTAGTAATCAATCGCGAGCCCCAAGCTAATGAATCTTAAATACATAAAATTAACGAATGTCAAGGTACTATACATGGTATAAAACAAATGAGCTAACCAACTTGTGCCCCTCCATTCTTCCCGATGCAGTTTGAGTTCGGCGTGTCTCACGTCACGAATTTCTCTCCTCACCCTCTCATAGCGGAGCGTGTAGCGACAATGGAGCTTCAACCTGTTCTTAACCTCCACATCCTCTTGTCTAGCCACTGTTCAGCATCCTTTCTGAGTCCGGCCGCATTTGTTCGAGTACATTCTTAGGCTTTCCCACAAACTGCACAAGTATATAGACATAGGGATTTCTAAATCAAAACAGAAGTTTTTCGTTTTTAAGCCGCATAGTTTCCTTACTGTAAAACAAATTCGAAGCTGAGCTTACAGACTTTTGAATAAAAAGATACTGATAATGCTTGGGGCCCCATTTACAATGAATTCAATATATAATTATCCCGCCTGCTTCCATGCAACTTAAAAAACAAAGTCGTTTCGAATCGGGACTAAGGCCAAGGTTTAACTTTTATATGTACACGCTAAGTTTTATTACCTGTCCAAGCTATCTGAATATTTACATTAATGAAGCAGAGATGATTAAAGTAACGTTTTAGAGAATTGTAACCATATTTGCGTGGAGGAAGTAAGAAACCCTTTTTGGAAAAAAATACCCTAGAGCACTCGAGTGTTGGAATTTAGAGGCCCGATCTCCCCATCGCTGACAACACAACAACAGATAAGGTTAACGCTATAGCCACGGGCTACCGATGCAGGTCGAAGTTTTTATTTAACGTCTGAAGTTCAATTATCTTAGTTATGTATGTGGCCTTCTAACACCGAAGGATCATATAAGCTATTGAATGTTAGTGTTATACGTAATGAGTATGTTCTGACTGCTAAACTACTCAACCCATATTTCCACTTTTTCACCGTGCGAACATGGTACTCGCACGTCTTCATCTGCCGAGGAATGACTTTGGCACATTCATGAAGGTATTCCTCTCTCTCATCGTACTCTTGCGGGTCTTTCCTTTAGGGAAGCTCTCCAGAAATCGCTGAATGTCACTTATGACGATATCTGCTTCAACCTCTGTCACTCTAAATACTTGTTCACGTTTCATCTCGCTCGAATAGTTTTTCTCGACCTACGGTCAATAGATTTGGTTTAAGAGCTCAGGATATTTTTTTGTTGTACACACTTAAATAATAATTAAACATTAAAATACTTGGATTCAATTCAACAACCTAATTTTCATAATAGTAGTAATGGTCGGGCTCTGAAGGTCGAATTCCCTGTGATTGGAATGCCTGTTTTAATCTCAGCCCATAAAATCGGGATGCTTTTATACACGTGATTGTTCATTTTGGTTTGTTAATAATGTTTGTGGTTTGATTATCAGCACTATAATGACAATCGCTACTATACTCACGTGCCCTTGATTGTATCTAGAATGCCCCAGACTTCTCTCAGTTCTTTATCCCAGTTGATCCTCAACGCTCTCTTGCCTCAGCTGGTCCAAGGTCAATATTCAGTCTCACCTCCATTCCCGTCTCCCGAAGTCATTATCAATAAACCTGTGTTTAGTTAAGAAACCCAGCGAATATTGAACTTACAATAGCGAACACTCACACAAAACACATGTGCCTAAAGCCACTATGGTATCATTAAGTAATTCATAATTAATGAAGCTTGACTGATGCATCCTAATAATGATGCCCCTCGTGCGTGTGTACAAATAGCTATCAGCGATGTATTATCAGACAATATTTTTAAAAATGACATCGAGATGTCTTAGAAGCAGAAAATGTTTTTAAAATTTTAAATCATTCTTTCATAAATTGCTCATTAGTATCTACTTTTATATTCTTTCAGGCTGCTATAACATCAAATTCGTACACGTCTGTCGTTCCTACTGTAACTTTAAAGCATAAATCTGAGGCCTCCCCATTTTTATGATAAAAACTTCAACTCCCCACTACTTATGGGTTTACCATGCTCTTTCAACAAACTAAACAGTGGACTTACTGTTCCAATTTTCCAATTTTAATCATTGCTCACTAAAGTTGGAAAGCACCAACTTCGATCAGTCATATTCATTAGGAAATTAAGGCATTTCACAAACATTATCGGTTTATATTTTATTACCAAACAATATACTCTATTGGAAGTTCCATCACGGTCTTAGATGGTCAAACAACCACACAGTCCTACCTGTGCTCCAAGGCTGCCAACACAACCTCGTGGATAGCCCTCACCCGCGCCTTGTGACGGCCCCAAAGTGCAGAGGACTCTCGCAGAACTTAAACGTTTCTTGCAAGTTTTGAGTCAGCATATTAATCACGTCTCGCCAAACGTCCTGCGGACAAGGTGCTATCTTCAGAGCATTTCTACCACTGACAAATATTTCTCTCCTTATTAAAGATCGAACACTGCCACCCTACTTACCAGCTGAAACATAATCATCTCCACTGGTGGAAATTTTTACAGAAATGATATTTTTAGTTCTATTCTGGTGACAGTTACTGTACTTAATTTTTTATTTTTACTTTCCTATTCCCTTAAAGTTAGATAAAGCTGATAGCAGCTTGTATGAAGTCCAGGCGTTAATTTGGGGCATATTTATGTGGAAATGGCTGTCAAATTAAATCTTCTTGTATAGGTACAAGTGATCTCGATACAAGCAAGGGCTTGCATTTCAATGACCTTGTTCCAACTTGAGTGAGCTTTAGGCTTGCTCTGATACTAACATTAGGACCTATTATAATTGCACTTACCTATTTTGGGGGCCTTGAATCTGATTGATGTAAGAAATGCTATCCTGTCCTTGACTTAAGTGACTTGTAAATAGTGTCTTGACATCAAATTTAATAATTCATAAGAAAGGAGCCTTTACTTTACTCAAAGTACTTATAAGCAAGTGTCCTAACCTCAACTTGAGTAATCTAATAAGAAATGGTCTTGTCCTCTACTCAAAAGTATTTGTAAACATGATTGTGTCCTGACCTCATCTTGAGTCATCTGGTCGATTAACTCTTTGTGCATATCCTGCAAAATATCTCCATTGAGAATCATATCTCCGACCTCCTTAATCTTGATTTTGTTGAACAAATTGTTCTGGAAGATGTCATACTCAAGATCTTCTAGTCGTCCGTACAAACCTACCACATTTTGTTCACAAGTTTCTTTATACTGCTTCATGAGCTTCATACCACATGCGTCTGTGGACAGGATAAAATGATCAAAATATATGCATGAGCGAACATTGCATGAAGGAACCACTGGATCACTCGTGATCTGTTAAAACTTATTTGACAGTTTCAAACGAAATTACAGTAGATCTACTTTCCTGCCAGCTCAAGGAGGATTTGGACACGTAGTGTAAATGTTGACAGTCGTAACCGAAATAGGTGTTGGCTGTAAGTGAGGTCGTTTTGGTGTTATGCTAAGAGATCCCCACTTCTTTCGAGATAGTTAGTTCAAGTCATGGTGAGGCTCGGGTATAAGAGCAAGTTAAGAACAATTTGTAGATTACCAAAAGTACGGTATTATTACCTATCCGGGATATCCACGTAGTTATCTTACATTAATGGGAGTAGGAATGAGAATGGTATCATGTTGAGAAAATGTAACATTATTTGCTTAGAGAAAGAATTGGTAACCATTTAAGAAATAAACAACCACCCAGTCAGAATTAAAACCCAACCTAAACGTCACTGGCAGACCAGCTAAAAAGAGAATGATGCCACTAGCCAGGTGCTCACCGGGTGTAAACCTTTGTTTCAATTTGAATACGTAATCAATATGAGATGAATTTCATTAAGTAACCATTGAAAAATATTTCTAGTGACTTTCTTGTGTAGCTTGGAAAGTACTTAATAATGCAATGTACACAAACTTAATCTAGATTGAGCCAATATAATGAGAGAAAATGAATTTGTTTTATACGTATAAGCTTAATGTCTGTCTAGATTATTGGCAGTTTATACTAAGTTATAGGACAACAATTAGGTTTATAATCTTTTGGGTGGTATGCTGTAGACGTCAAACCCTCAAGTCATTGTCTCATCTATCTTGTGGATGGTATGCTATAGACGTCAGACCCTCAAGTCATGTTCTCACCTATCTTGTGGATGGTATGCTATAGACGTCAGACCCTCGAGTCATGTTCTCACCTATCTTGTGGATGGTATGCTATAGAACGTCAGACCCTCAAGTCATGTTCTCACCTATCTTGTGGATGGTATGCTGTAGACGTCAAACCCTCGAGTCATGTTCTCACCTATCTTGTGGATGGTATGCTATAGACGTCAGACCCTCAAGTCATGTTCTCACCTATCTTGTGGATGGTATGCTGTAGTCGTCAGACCCTCAAGTTATTGTCTCACCTATCTTGTGGATGGTATGCTGTAGACGCTCAGTCCAATCCTGGGCCTCATCCAAGGAAAAGGTAATCTGCCCCGGCCACTGAGAGATCAGATCCTCAAGCTGTTTTCCTTCCACGGCGAACCACCGTGTTATGTCCTGACCAGCCTCAGTCTTCAGGAATGTGGCCTCCAGATCCTCCAGTTTACTGGCGCTCTTTCTGAACACACCCATTCAATCACCACAACCACTCAAATGCCAACAAATATTGCATTTAATTGAATTTAAAATACATTATTTCATTTCACTAAATGAAAAATAAAGGTGTACTATTAATGGAAAATAAGTCCAACGCCTTAGCTTGACTGGTAGCGTGTCTACCTATTAGCTATTCAAAGGATCTAAATCACGCGTGACCCTCCTTGTGCATGTGTCCTTACAAACTATTCTCCTCTTATTCACACCCTTGTTAACTGCTCCTCCTTTTAGCTAGCCATTGCGGTATTTTTTCCTAAATAATTAATATCCAATCATTCTCTTGGGTTTCTTTTCTATTCCATCCTCATTACATAAACCTTTCCACCCACAAATGATTTCAAAAGTGAACCCTCGATACGGCGATACAACTAACATAACTTACCAAAGTATATATTGTAAGTGACCAATTGACAGCGCCCTCTACCGAACTGGATGGTGCTGCCATCATGTGGAAGAAGACTGAACTCTTCACAGACTCCAAACTATCCCTAATCCCATCCGACCCCAAAGCGACATTTTATACTATTACCCTTCCGTTAATTTATGAATAAAGATATTTTTACACCGCCTTCCATTGTACAATGCTATAATCCTTGATCCGGCATTTTTTTTTGTCTAATGCTCAACCTATGGGAAATAACAGCAGATCCTAGTATGTTTTAATTAATGTGTGGGCTTTTCTTGATGCTGTATGCAATTCAATTTATTAATATTATGGTTTTGCGAGTGGGATATGAGTGGAATATCTTTGCAAGTTTAAAGTCAGAGAGAGGACGCGTTAACGAAGATATCGCTAGCGAGACATGGCGCCTGGAGGTTGGCGTGGAGCTGGAAGTATGGGTTCCTGTAGCTTCATTTTGAACCGTGGCTCGAAGGTTCCTTCTTGTTTAACGTCAAGGTAAGGCCGAAAACCCATATCCAGAAATGTATCAGGAATTTTAGTGAAACGTGAATATTATTATTTAGTGCAAACAAATGAAATAGTCATATTTATGTTTGGATCTAAGACCAAGTGTCTCTCCCTATCAGGAGCTCGCAGCTGCACGAGAGTGTGGTGATATGTGTGAGATAGAAAATAGCTCCCCAGCCTCGTGTTTAACAACACGCAGACGTGCGAAACAGCAGACCAAGGTAGGCTTCTCTCATTACCGTTACCGACTGAGACAGTCACTGATCGACACTGCCTCCAGCCAGTTAATTTTGGTCAAATATGTTACGTGGTCTGAATATTGGTGCCCAATCTATTGTCACGAGAGGAGAGGGAGTTTTTGCTTGTGACCACCGAGTTCTCCAAGAATTCCGCTGTTTATTTTATTTGGATACACACAGTTATTCTAAACACGTGTGAGATTAAACAATAAACTAAGGACAGTTTAAGGGTGGGCGCAACATTTGAGCTGTGTATATTTTTTTTCCTATACTGCTTGGTTGTTTGTATTTAGGCAGATCACCTTGTTTGTATTTTGTGTGTAGTGTGTAGTGATCTAAAGTTATGTTAGCCATTCACATCGTCAACCTACATTAGAGTAAAGTGTTGAAATAATGCTAGAGGGTTTTTGTCTTTGTATTATAAAATAAATATTGGTGTGTTTACTTTAACAAACATTAAAACGTTCCTGAGCTATTTTGTGTTCAAGTCTGAAGATACGTTTTATATATATACATATATATATATATATATTAAGTGTCCAAACCTAAAAAAAAAAAAATTCCAGGACAAACTAGATTGATACATCCCAGGAGAGACTCAGGATGCAGTAGTTTAGCCTAGTCTAAATTCGTTAATCCTGAAATTTTGGCCTAGTAATAGGTTAATTAGTATAGCCTACAATTGTGTTAGACCAAACCAGGTTGGTTACGTGTCGGTAGCGGACTGAGGTTGTAGCGGACACAATAAATAACAGGTGGTCACAGCGGACGAGAGTGATCAGGTGTTTGCGTGTTGGTAGCGGACACCATAAATAACAGTGATCTCAGTGGACGAGTGTGTCAGGTGTTTGCGTGTTGGTATCGACACAATAAATAACAGGTGATCACAGCGGACGAGAGTGATCAGGTGTTTTCGTGTTGGTATCGGACACAATAAATAACAGGTGGTCACAGCGGACGAGAGTGATCAGGTGTTTGCGTGTTGGTAGTGGACATAATTTGGGTTGGTTGGGGAGGGGGGGGGGGAGGTGAAAGTTATAATCAAGTATGTCTGTCTTTTATATCATGGGATCAAACAGCATATACATTTTTTTGTTCTGTTTATCGAATGTTATTATTATTATTTTTTTATCATTATTATTAGCACCGCGTCTTACTACCCGTTCGGGTTATACGCACTTACGCTAATGTGTAATGGTAGGGTGATTGTGAGATGAAATGAAGGACCTACAGTTTAACGTGGAATCCGAACCACGGTGGAGGCTCTATCGAATAGTTTAATGAATAGTTAGGCATGTTTGAAAATTCATGCAGAACATTTCATCCTTTGTCTTAGTTCTGTTTATTTCTTAATTTTTTTTATTTCTTGCTTTTTTTATGTTACAACCCAGGTGTGTTAAAAGTTAATCCAGAACAGTATGTTCTTTGTATTTTTATTTGTTGGTTTTCCATTGTCATGTGTTTTTTGCAACTCATTTAAAGTTTGTGGTGCAGCTGAGTGTTTGGAGGCATTTCTTCAAGTCCTTGCCTTTTCTGAAAGTTTTCGAAATATTATCAATCTTCTGGTCTCTTGTAATTTCTGTTTTTTTCTCTTTGAGCCTGGCTCACCACTTTCATATTGCCGTTTTTTGAAATCAGCTTCATAGGCGTCTTCTTTCAATGTCTGCATAAGCTTGAAAATATTCGGCTGTTTGTTACCCGTGCGTGAGTTGAGCCTGTGGTTACATCCTTCCACGGAATTGTTCGTTCGATGCCTCGGACCTGCGACGTTCCACGTTTTGATAGAGATGTTGTGATTCTGGAGCCACTGGTCAATGAAATATTCTAAGAACGTTTGTTAATCTGTCGTTATGAGGAACATCAGTCATGATAATCATCCAGATAATAATCAGATATAATGTTGCACACATCTTAAGCGTTTTGCGAACAGATTCATTGTTTTTGAAGTCCAATGTCAAGCCATAACGCTTGAATTTTTCGCCATAGGCACTGACTAAAGTGAAAATTACAGCCAGATATTTGAACGTTTGGTAACTCCTCATTCACAGATTGTATAGGTGAAATCTCAAAGTCCATCTTAATAAATTTCTGTATTCCACTGTGGATAATAGTTTTTGACTGATCGAATGAGTCTAATTTAAGTGCTCCTTTCCTTATCCGGAAGCAATACATATACTACTAGTTTCTTCTGATGTGCTGCCGAAATTAAAGTGAGAGATGTAAAGCTGTTTAAATTGCTGTGGACAGCTGTTAAATGTCCCATCAAAGCAAAAGGTTCTATTATAGAAGATTGTTTGCTTTTTCACCTGCAAAATAGATCAGTCTCTTCCCATACACTGTTTTATCATATTTAAATAAACTTAAAGTGTCTGGTAGTGCCAGTATATATTCTAGAAAGTGGACTTCTTCACTTTGTGTGGGATTTTCTTCACCTCAATCTCTGCCACATCTGGTACACAAGTGTGTGGTACCGATTTCAAAATAGTTATTTTATTACTAGTGATATCAGCAGTGGTTTTCACTGATCCACGGCACTTCTTCTACTTGACACACAACCAAATGTTAGGCCTATGTTGACTATACTGGTAAACCTCAGCGATTAGACTAGGTTTCCCCTTCTTAGTCGTAACCACTGTAACTTTACCAGCACTCATATTGATCGCTATGTCACTGTCTAACTTTTCTGGTCAGATGAAGAAAGGTCAATAACAACCCATAGCTCAGCTTCGTCTGCTCTGGATACCTTGATGTTTACAACAAGCACACCCCCTTTTCCCCCTTTCCACGGTTCAGGGTCTCTTTGTCCAATCTGAACACCCCTTGTTTGGGCACTCACGATGCTTGTCCGCTACGAACACGAAATAGGGCTGTCCCTTCCCAACACGTTTGCAACGACACGTAACGACCAGGTTTAGGTTAGGTTAGGTTAGCTGAAACATTTGCGCGTGAACTATGAATGATGAAACCTATCCAAGGTCGATTCATCGTATGGGTTAAGGAGAAGTACAAGAGGCTGGATGTATCAATTTGGTCTAGTCCTATCTTGTTTGTCCTGAAATCAGGTTTGGCCGGTAACACATATATATCTTACCACCCCTCTCCCTTCCCCCTTGTCATATGGTCGATCTAGTCTTACCCATTGGTCTTACTCCTTCTCTTTACCCAGTTATTTTAAACTAGACTTAGAAGTCGAGGTGTACCCGCACCCACAGCGTTTCAGGGTGATATAATTATCCCCCCCTTGTTCTCCGCTCTCTCTAGCGTCACGCCACTCAGTTCCAGTATCGGCCGAGTGCTGTAGTAGTAGCGCTAGTGGTGGTGGTTGGTTGGAGAGGTAGTCAAGGACGATATTTACTTACAATATGGTCGTTAAAACTTACTCTGAGTCAAGATTGTCCAGGTCCTTCTTTCTTATCAGCCCTTTCCTTTTTCTGTAATCCAGATAGTTCAGCATCTCGAGCATTTTCTTGTCGCCGATAGAGGTAAGATGGGAAGTGACGTCATCGTAACATCTCATGTTGTTTAGGATCAGCTGGTTGATTTTCTAGCAGGGTTGAGAAACAAAGGTAATTTCACGAGCAAGGTATGCTGTGCATTTTTTTCTGACACGATAAAATGTCTGTGAATGTAACTTCAACCAATATGACTCCATCATGAAGGTCATATTAAAGTTTACAAACAAGAATGAAATACAATCATATTAATATATGTCAAAGTTTATCAAATTACTACTCTTATCCTAGAATGTTAAATCCAATATCTTTTCTGCACTAAGATTATAAAGAGGAAAGATTTGATTTTTTGTTTGTAATGGATAAACTCAAAAACTACTGAACCGATTTTAAAAATTCTTTCACCAATATAAAGCTACATTATCAGCGAGTAACATAGGCTAGATTATATTTTGAGAATCTAATTTATTCCTCTCGATAGTATTTATATAGCCGTTGGAAAAAAAAAGTTGTTGAAGGGAAAGTGGGGTTGGTGAAGGGGGCGGTAGGGGTGAGGAAAGAGAAATAGATGTAGTGACGAGGAACGCAACAACAAAAAAAAGATTAAAATAAAATTAGGGGAAATGAGGGGAGTAAATGAAAGTGGAGAAAGCTGAAAAATTAATTTGATTTTAACAATTTGTTTGATTGGTGTATACACAATTCCTTTCGCGCCTAGAGCAAACATAATTATAGAGGAATTAGATGAAAATAGGAGGGAGGATAAAAAGAGGGAGGGGGCTATACAGTGATGGTAGAACTGTATTTTAAAAAAATGTAAAAAAGTTTTGTTTTCATATTGACATGATGGATGATTTGAAGCTTTGTTTTACAGGATTCTTTACAAAAAATTTTTACGGGGAAGGAGGCTAGTATTATATATTTTCACAAACTTTTATCCTTGACCAAATAACTAATTACTTTAGCTAAATATATATTTCTGATTGACTGAACGCAAGACAAACTTCACCACATAAACACACAATCACTCTTTTGATGGGATTTAGATGAGTGACGACAGCTAGCCTAATGTTCTTTATTGAAAACATTTGTTGAAAGTCACTGATGTCAACTTATTCGAAAATAATTATTATAGGCTTGGAAATACTATAATATCAATCAAAATTGGTAATAAACGCTTCTATTAATACTTTCCTAAGGATTACTGTATATTAATTGGCTTTTTCTTAACTTATTGAAAGAACAAAATATAGGTTCTATTAATAGAACGCTTACATTTCTGTTTCGTGGTTGTGGTATTAACATATAATATTATAGCGCGAGACATGAGATAATAAATTTAAAGTATTATATTCACACTTGTCTAGTGTTATAACTGGCCAGTGGACACCAAAATGAATATGTATATTTATTTTTTACTTAGAAGAGTAAGAGCCATACTACATATTAGTTTCAAAACTTTTTTTTTTCCAAGCAACTCATGAACATAACCGAAGATGGTTTGTATGACGTTATCAACCGCTCTTGTTTCGGCTAGTTCGCCATCTTAGTTTATGAATAGAAGGCAGCCTTTTAGAAGCTCTAGTTTCTAACGCATTTTTAAGTGAACCACAGACGCCGCTTACACAATAATCTAAACGGTTATTTTTATAAGTTAGTGTTTAAATACATGTAAATCTGTTTACAACCGATGCTCTAACTTATCTTCAATGGCCCTGCCTGCCCTCCTGTCAAATCAGCGAACAGCTAGGTCCTCCAAGAAGAGCTGTATTCTATTATTTATTATTTATTTCCTATACTAAAGGAGGCTGAATGAGTATTCTGCCACCTGAAGGAGGTGGCGTGCTCAGATTGGCACAACTCAGCTTACCAACATTCTTACCTAACCACAGACTGGAAACAATTCATGATTATGATGATGAGTTAAACCAGTAGCGTACCCACGGTGGGGAAGAGGGGGCTTGAGGAGCCTCAAGCACCCCCTTGCCGTAATTTGGGGATACCCTGAGATCTACGCAGTTCCAAAGATAAAATAAAATAGGGGGGAGGGGAGTATGATCATTTAAACAATGTGAGCAAAGAAAATATCAGGTGATCAGAAATAGTCTCTATCTCAATCACAAGATGTATTTATTTCATAGGAGGGGATATCTTTCATGGAATGGATACCCAGCCCTAAATAATCGACATTTACAAACTTGGTTAAAATATTGAGCACGTATACAATATGAAGAGTACAGACGGTATGGGGAAAGTACAATTTGATTAAAATTGAGTTAGTGCTGCCCTCTGTTAGACAATGATGAAATCTTTTTGACGCACTTCGAACTATGGTGAAAAGAGATATCTATGTCATTACGGGATGTGACACTTGTACCCTTCAATTTGTAAAATATATTGGCCATCACTCGCCTTGAATTGAACATAGGTCCTCAAAATTTAAGCCTGTGATTGTCCATCCGGACGACTTAACCCCCAACACGGAAATAAGTTCTGAGAAGAACGTACTAGTATTTCGTGTTCGAAGAAGTTCTGAAGATCGTAGGGCAGCAGATGGTGAACATCTCTCAGCTCGCCGTAATGTTTCTTTAGTATCTCCTTGATTTTGTACGACCTGCTGTTTTCCAACCGCACGACTCGTTCTTGATACTCTTTTATATACTCTTTCTTCTTATTCGATAGGATTTGAATCTGCTCCCAACAATGTGAAAACGCTTCTTCCTCAAGATTTGGTACCTGAAGGAGAAATACGTTCTTAAGGTAAAAACCAAAAAGGGGTGTTTAGTTGAAATGGTGAAGGTGCCACAGCATGTACCACACCCTTTCAAACAATTCTTAACTAAGATTCTGCAAGCTCGAGGTTTTTCATTCGACTCAATCTCGAAATAACTTCTCAGAAAGCTCTGGAGTACATAGGTCACAGACAAATAATATACCCAGACACTCAACCTCCAAGTTAAAATGGTTGCGCTCCTTTTGGCTGTTTGAGTCCTTCACCACTAGGATCGCTGCGGTTAGTCCTATCATCCCCTGCAGTGACACTAGCGAAGCCCAGTGTTGAAGGTCTGAAGCTGACAAAAGAAGAGCACGAAACCCTCGTAAGGCTGAGAGTCTGTTTCTTACTTGTCTGTGGCCAAAGAGAATCAAGCTGAGTTTTAGTCCAATAAATATTTAGATTATATGAAACTTCAAATATTTAAAGTATCAAAATAATCTTTAAACGAAAATAAATTAATAGTTTTAAATGAAAGAATATAATTGTTTTAAAAATTAAATTTACTTCTTTGTTTTTTAGTTGTAAAAAATAACAATTTGTGCTATGATAAATATTGAGATAACCTTTATAAGTCAAATTTGTAATTATTGTTAGTGATTGAAACATTAATTTATTATTTCTTTAGTGCAATTTTTAAACACTTTTCATGAACATAGTTCTCTATGTTAGATCGTGCTACTCATGTGGAACACAGCTGTTTACTTGGTGTAGACCTTGACACGTGTACATATTACACTCTTGCTCTAAGCTAGGTGTTATTCCTCCCGCTAACTACCAACTGCACAATTCACAAACAGCATCCAGACAAGTAGAGGTAAGAGTTAACCAGGAGTAATCCATCAACAGACACAAATATAGCTTAGAAATAAATATCCTCATACAAAAGAAACTTGAAATTGACGAGCCCATAAATCGGCCAAGCCCAAGTATCTTTTAAAAGTTTGTCTCGGCTCTAAATTTAGAATACTTGCAAGTTTATGTTCGTATTATTACTACCCATCCTAGTCTTTGATATAATAAAATATTAACGAGATCAAATAATGTGTTTTTTTTATTTCCCACTAATTTGAATAGTTATCTTTAATTTTATTTTTCACAATATTTTATTCAGTGGCGGCTTGTGTATAGGCACTGTGGAACTGCAGCACTCCTTATTTCCACTCGATATTATCGATAACATTTAATATAATGAGTCCTTTTTTCTTTAATTCTTTCTTTATTTTTGTAGTACAATATATATTCCTTAAGTTTAATGTCAGTACTTCAGTAGCCATCCCCCGGTTTATGAAAAATATACAAAAATCTTTGTATGGAACTGTGCGCTTCACAGTGCTAGTGTCGTGATGTTTGACTGTTGTGCGCATGCACACATAATAGGGGGTGGGGAGGAAGGTGGGACTGCCAGGTAGAGAGAGCACTGTTGCTCTCGCAGTGCTGGATCTGGCGTGATGGTGGAAGGAAGTTTTTTTTATTCAGTGTGTGTTGCGCTTAAAAACCGTGTACCATATTCTTGACTGTGATAAAGTGTAGACGAGTGTAGAATTAGATTATTATTCTGCTTCCAGCTATTCTATTTGATTAATTTTTTTTCTGTTCTTTTATTTAACAAAGACTAAATGCGCTTGCAGTACTTTCAATGGAGGAAAATTTCTTCAATTGTCATCCAGAGATCAAGGAGAATATTATTGAACTTTTGGCGCAAATTAAAACTAGAAGAATGGATTTCATTTTTAAATGAATAGATCAAGCTTGAACTGTAACAATTTAAGTTAAAGTAGGTAAAAAAGGTTTGGTTTTTTTTGTTAAGATTTTATCAAGTTCCTGATTACGTTTTCTTTTACATACATGTTTTTTTTCCCCCCCCCTTTTACACAATTTTAAAACAAAGGCTAAACATTTTCTGGAGCAGCACCCCCACTAATTTTAGCTACGAGCCGCCACTGATTTTTTTACTTGTAGGAAACATTTCTTCGAAGTCGGCTTACCTTATTTTATTATAACTATGAGAAGAAATAATGAACATTGCAATTTGTCACTCGAGCGTTTTTCCAGGTAGTGTTTTTCTGTAATGATCCTCTAACCTCTACACTCTTTAGGGCAATGTCCGTGGCCTTGCCGATGTCCTCCAACTCCTCCAGGAGCCCGTCCGACTCACGGCGGACTTCCTTCTCCAAGATCCCGTTCACACTCCTCATCTCTTCACGCATGTCACGAACAGCGTCTTCGTGCCTCTTGCGTCTTCCTCGCAACAGATGTTCGATGGCCAGGGAAGGTCTCGAGACGACCTCTAACAGGGGTCAACATCACACACCACCCTTAAAACTTGTCATAGCTTTAAATAACGTAGTGTTGCACGCTCAAATAATAAAGAGCTTGTAGTTACGTTTTGTGCAGATTTTTTTCCGTTCAATCAGCCGTGCAACCAGATGGGAACGCCAGCGCTTACTTGAAGGTCATGACTGCTTAATGTTGCGACGAACAAATCAATCGCAGACGCATTGAGGATGGTTTTTTCCAAAATAGTTTTCCATTCTCCTTCCATGAGAAGGTGGGTACATTTCTTATAAATATAACCTTCCTAATCTCTTAAACCATAATGTAATTAGTACATAAGCGTATAACCCGAACGGGCTGTAAGACACAATGCTTAAAAAAACGCAGACCACCTTGAGAACCTTTATAAAATATTATATACAAGATTTGAGGTCGTCTTTGAAAAAAAAGTATATGTTTATGAAGGTGGGAATTAACTTAAGTTACAAATAAAATCGTATCTGGATACATCTTTCAACTTTTTTTTTAAGGTATTCAACGTTCACTTTCTTAACTGACTGATTATGTCAGCACACGACGTATGAACTAACTTAATCTAGAACAGACACAACACCCAGCCCTCCGACCTCTATTCCATCATTATGAAGGCGGAAATACCAATTTCACGACTGGTGAAATGAGAGGTGGACTGGATAGAACTAGCTCAAGATAGGGTTGAGGTGGACTGGATAGAACTAGCTCAAGATAGGGATAGGCTGTAATGGGGTAGACTGGATAGAACTAGCTCAAGATAGAGATAGGGTGTAATGAAGTGGACTGGATAGAACTAGCACAAGACAGGGATAGGCTGTAATGGGGTAACTGGATAGAACTAGCTCAAGATAGGGATAGGCGTAATGGTAGACTGATAGAACTAGCTCAAGACAGGATAGGGTGTAATGAAATGGACTGGATAGAACTAGCTCAAGACAGGGATAGGCTGTAATGAAGTGGACTGGATAGAACTAGCTCAAGACAGGGATAGGGTGTAATGAAATGGACTGGATAGAACTAGCTCAAGATAGGGATAGGGTGTAATGAGGTGGACTGGATAGAACTACCTCAAGATAGGGATAGATGGTGTACTTTTGTAAGTGAAGCAATGAGCCACCGAGTTCCTAACGCCATATAAAAAGTAAGACGTATGCTAGATTCAGTCTTTACTACAAGTACTACTACTACAGCCATCCACTAACCCAGCTCGGACTCTAGTTGTTGGACCTCCATTATGTCAAGTTGTCTGTTACTTGAGGTATCGATAGATGGCAGCACTAGATATCTTCTAGGAAACACTTTCTTGCAGCCAGGGATTAGTCGTTTCTTCGTCTGTAGGAGAGACGGAGACAGATAGTTATTTGCTAAATCTTGAACTAATTCCCGCAGATGGCAGCGAGTATATGTTGTCGTAAGTGATTTGATGTGTTATTCATGATTTCTCCTTTCAAATAGAGGAAGATTAATTTACATGGTTTATTGCTTTAATGCTAATATAAGACATGTTTTTAAATCTATACTTCAGAACCCCTCAGGGAAGAGTAAACGTTTAGCCCAGTAGGGCGCCTTATTATGTATCTTTAACTATATAATATTGTGACTGTTATATAGATGTAGATATTATTTGTAATTTTGACTATAGTAAAAACGAACAAAAAAAAACAACATAATATCAATTAATAACAAGTTGAAACTATTTATAAAAATATATACACTCCATACTACGCTAAAAGCTAGCAGTTTTAATTTGACTGATTAAATAAATTAAACCACCATCATAAAGAAAAAACCAAGCAAGTTACGATGCTATGGTATCGCTTTGAATATTAATTCCATATTTTAGTCGAATTTTTCATTAGTTTGTGTTAATCTGAAATAATATTGATTTATAATTTTAAAGGTTGGGGTGTATTTTAGATTAATTATATTATACATTAATGTTGCCATAATTATAGCAGTCTGACAGCAGACCATCAATTTCCCGTTTTATATTATAAAGAAAAACAAAGGAAATTCAATATTTTAATGTTTTAAAGAGAATTGAACCCAAAACTCTTTTATTAATAGGTAGAGAAGCTAAGATGTTAGAATTAAGGTATCTTTATTGGTTAACACAATAGCTATAATTATTATAAAACTGTTTTATTGTTTTATTTGTGATGTAGAGAAAATAACTATAAAATAAAATGTCATGTTTTTCTTCGAAGTGATTGTATCAAATATGAACAAGCTTATATGTATAATATTATAAAAAATTTTTATAGTATTTTGGTTTACCTTCATTACTACCAGGCTATCCTTTGATTTTAGAGCTAAATCACTCATATTTTAAATTTGTATCTAACTTTTTAACAAACTATTCTTTGTTTAACAGTTTAACTTCAAATATTGATAAAACAAAATGAAGAATTGTGCTATTATTTATGTAAAGTTATGCAAAGCAAGCATTTATATTTGTGAATGTAATGCATATTCACGAAATATTTCTAGATAATAATATGATTAAAATTCTATTCCAAAATACTTATGTAGCACTAAAATACATATAAATAAAATTAGGTTATATTGATCAGGATAGAAACTTAAAATGTTTTCTCGGAAAATCTCTTTATCTATCGGTAAATTAGGTCCAATGTATGCAAATATTCTAGTGGCATTGCTTGTTTGAAGATAATTAAACTTTTATTTGTTGAGGAAAAAGGAAAATAAATATTTTGAAAACTTTGTCTATGTACGGTCCAATTAATCCGTGGTGATTGAGTCGTAATTGAGATAGCGTTTCTGATTTTCTCTATGCATAGTTCACCTTCAACTATTTGAGTATATTTACAAGGGATTGTGTTTGAAATCACATTTGTCGCTAAAGCCAACTTTCACTCTAACGGACGCAATAATGACTTAAAGAAATCAACATTCTCTGCAACTGGAATGAAGTGTAATGACTACTATCCACACTGTATAGTTAAACTAAGTCAGTATGTTTTACGACAACATGCTGGTAGATATAGTGGTTTACATTTTATTGCTTTGACTTGGAAACCTGGGGCTAAATACAAACTGGATGCACCATGTAGTACCTTTATTGAATGATTTATTATCCTCTCATGGTACAATATAGTGCATTATAACAATTTTAATTCCTTTAATATATGTATATTTATTTGTTTTGTTTGTATGGTATTTTATTATATTGTTCATTTATTATTATTACATTATTTTATTTATTAAACATAAATATCTACAAGAAACAATAGAATATATTATATAGAAAACACCAGCCCCGAAGGGCTCTCGAGATCCAACATTACATAAAACAAAATAAATAAAATCATTAAAAGGTAGAATATGGTGCCCTGGCGGGCTAATAAGTTACCATCCTGAGGATAAGGGTGGAATATTTTTTTTAAGTCCCATCGCAAATAAAGGGTCAACAAGGACCTTAAAATTGTTCATTTATTACATTATTTTGTATTGTGTTGAGCTCTGGTAGACAGATATAGCAGTCGGCTACCCTGCTTTTAGTAACCATGTACTCCCTATTATATATATGACATTCTCATTTCTTTGGAATAATTACATTGACGACGATTTTTACAATGAAAGACAATCCCTTAATTTAAAAATTAATTTCATATCATCTACACATTGATCTTTATAATATAACTGGATGGACATCTGTGGCTGAAATTTTCGAGCTGTCGTCTGCATAACATTGTGTAAGAGAAAGAAAATTTTTCTGGTATCTCTTTCTCTCTTACACCCATACAAGGGAAAGTAGTATTTTGACATCGTTCATTAATTTGATTGAATACAAACACATTTCATTTAACTAATCACACATTGATACATCAATGTGTGATTATTTAAATTAAATAAATGTGTTAGTAAACGCTTTGAAGAGCATAACAAAGTTCGAAACTGGTGAGTTTTTTCTTTAAATAAGTTGATGTAGGCTAAATATACGATGCTTTTTGAAGGAAGTTCGTTTGGAAGGCTTTATCTCTACCATAATCTTACCCTATAGTAGTGTTTAGGTGGGATAAAATACCTTCCAAAAGGGAATTTCTACCTCCGTACTAAACGGCCGTTTATCTTACCAAAATACTAATATATAATAGTATTATATTTCTGGTACAAAATAAAGCCTTACAGATTGAGATTCTTACTAAAATCAGGGTTTTGTAGATACCGTACTTCCTACAAGCCTATAACCTAGATTATCGTTTGAACGTATGAGACTTCTGCACAAAGTACGTTATTCAAACAAATGTAATATAGTTTTTAGCTAACTTGTTTCATTATAATTATCGAACTTTCAACATAATATGGTTTCTGGAAGCAACATACAAGATTAAAACCAACTTTTTTTTAAATGATAATTTAATCATACTTTCTACAAGCCTATAACCTAAGTGATCGTTTGAAAGTATGGCAGGCAACTACACAAAGTTTGTCATTCAAACAAATGTAATCAAGTTTCAAGATGCCTTATTAATTATATTTATCGAGTTTTCAATATAACATGGTTTCTGAAACCAATATACACACTAATAGCCAACTTTCTTTCTTTCTTTCATTAGTAATTTATTTCAATTTAACTCTTTAAATAGATTAAAACATAACTGTGCAAACATAAATAAATAAATTAAGACACTCCAACCCCTTGGGGTTCTTGAATAATGCAATCTGTTTATTAAAAATAAAAAGTTTTTCAATTTTGTCCATCCCAAAATAGGGCTCACTAAATGTTTTTGTTCGTAGGGGGGAGACAATCCCCTCCCCCCCTACACTACCCATGTGACCTGGTCGGTCTTTCGTTGGTGGTTGCACACTGGCTTACCCGCACTCAACACGCTCATCTCAGCCTAACTTGGCCTGCTGGCCGGCATCGCCCGCTATCTGGCCTCCCTCCCAGTCTCACATGACTAGAAGGGGGGTCACGACTCCCCAGATTCTACTCCGAGGTCACCTGCCGACGTCGACGAAGGGATTCACTACGCCGTCCCTGATTCGGCGGTAGGGATGGCCAGGAGCGTCGTAATCGCCGATGCCCCTGACGATCATGTTGGAGCTGGCCTGCGCTCGGGTGAAAAATCTTTCCGCCAGCCCACGGATACGGCTGTCCAGGGATGGGAGGCCTGACATGGTCAGGAGAACGCGGTTTGGAACGCGGCGCGGAGCCCCGAGGATCAAACGAAGGAACCGGTGGTATACAGTAACGGAAATGATTGTATCTGTATCTACGGAGATAGGAAAATACGGGAGCGGAATAGAGAAGGATGGACATCACACAGAGCAGGAAAAGCCTGATCTTGTGACCGTATTCCAACGGACTGACCGGGCGCAAGAGTGGAGCCAGCTTCAACATGACGCCCCTGGTCCTACCCACCCCGAACGCAGGTGCGGGTCCCAACTGCATCTCGCATCCAGGGTCACCCCCACCACCGGACTGACGGCGACCACTGGACCGCGGTTACCCTCCACACGAAGTGGCTGCAGGGGCCCGTTCCCCGACGTGTGAACATAATAGCTTGCGTCTTTTGGGATTGGATGGCAAGGGACCGAGTACGAAGGTAGGCCAACAGTCCCCGCAACGCGAAGGTAAGTTTGGCCCAGACCACCTTAGCGTCCGGGGACTGCGCCAGGATAGCGGTGTCGTCAGCGAACTGGAACAGGGCTGTATCGTCAGGCGCAGTCGCACGAACAAAAATACAAGATCGGTGAAAGGTAGGAGCCCTGGGGGACCCCTGCCTGAACCGGTCGGGGGGGAGGAAAGGGCTCCCTCGACTCCCACTCTGAAGGAGCGGTCGGCGAGGAAGGAATCGAGGAGACGGAGGATCGGAGGCGGGATACCCGCCCTGGCGAGAGCGGTGAGAAGCCCGTCCGGGCCCCGGTGTTGAACGCGCCGGTCACCAGGTCGACTACCTTGCGACCGCGTGGTCGTCGAAGGCCCTTCGAAGCCGAATTGGTGATCCGGCAGGAGGGATTCACTCCAGCAGGCCTCCAATTGAGGATCATTCTCGCCACTTGCCGACGCAAAAAGGGAGTGTCTGGACGCCGGTAGGGGCTTACCCGGGCTTATGGATCGAAACGACGTACGCGCCTTCCACTGCCGGAACCGTAGAGCAGCGTCGAGACGGCGTTGAGGAATATACGGAGGAGAAGTACGAAGTTGCGGTGTAGTGAATAAGGGAAGGGGAACCCGTCGAGCACGATCAAGATCATTATTGGCCCCCCCACTCCTCAAAATTAAAATTTAAATTCATCCACCTTTTGCAAACTATTTTGCACCCTTTTGCACCCAAGTATGACGTTTTGCACCCAACCCAAGAGATGGTTGACTGATTTATGTTAAGGGGGGGCCAAGTTAAGGGTAGCCCCCCCCCCCCACAATCAAAATGTTGGATTTTTTTCATGCCATCTTAAAAGTCCTGTTTTGCACCCAAGTATGGCTTTTTGCATCTAATAGTTTTTCAAGAAAAAATATTTAAAAAGGAAAAAAGTGGGGGGGGGCAAGTTAAGTGTAGCCCCCCCCACTCACTCACTGATTGGGGTTTTTTTCAATGCCAAAATAAATGTCCTGTTTTGCACCGTTTTGCACCCAAGTATGGCGTTTTGCACCTGAATAGTTTTTCAAGAAAAAATATTTAAAACGGAAAAAGGTAGGGTGGGGGGCAAGTTAAGTGTAGCCCCCCCCCCACAACTCAATAATTGGGTTTTTTTAATGCCAAAATAAAATTCCTGTTTTGCACCATTTTGCACCCAAGTATGGCGTTTTGCACCCTATAAAATTAGCGAGAAAAAAATTATTTAAGATACAAAAAAATCAAATCTTTGGACTCTCCTGGCGGGGGAGCAACTGGCTTGCCATGTGAATTTGTGATACAGTATTGCCTTGTTTTTTTAAGTTATTAATTGGCACCCCATATAGTTCAAAAACACATGTTGCCACTTCCAAAAATCATGAGTGGAGAGGGAGAGGGGGGGGGGGGGGGGAGGGCTGTAGGGCAGAGATGTGTGGCGCAGGGGAATGGTAAATCTCATGTTAATTGTTACAACATTATTGACTGTAACTTCCATAGATTCTGTAATATAAAAGTCCACACTAACTAAAATTAAAGCTAATAAATTTTTCTACAATTTGGTGACAGCATGTAATTAACCTATTATCTCCAGAAATATTAATAAACGCTAAACATTTTAACTTTTTTCTATTAGTTTTGATGGTAGTAAGAAAATTAATGTTTTTAGATTTACTAATGGTAACAACTATAATACTATTTAGTTTGAAATATTTATGGCCTCCCTATCACAAACATTAAGGGTCCCAGAGCTATGAAAACATTAGATTAATATTCCCTCAGCAGATGTGAACATTAATGTAATAACTAAACTTGTTCAATGGCATTATTGACTTTTAAAAATGTTATGCTTTAAAAATAATTGTGTTTAACTCTAAATAAAGCATCAGGAAAAATCTTTTACATTCAAGGCTTGCGAGAAATTAGGTGTTCTTGCAAAAACTTTGTTTTGGAAAGTAAAAAAAGATAAGTTGAAAGCATTTACTGAACCATATTTCTTACAGTAATTCACAAAATATAATTAATTTGCTCATGCATTTGTTATTCAGTGTAAATAGAAAAAATACACAATACAAATAAGAGAAAATTATTACTGTGCGTTAGAATATTGTTTGTAAATGCTGTGTTATAATTCTAAGTTATTACAATCACAGTATTCATCATCATGGGAATAAAGAGGGCTACTGTTTTCACACTTCTGAATCATCATTTCGACACAAAAACATTTCGGTGCACGGTAGATAACTACGGCAACAGGAGCACAATCTGGAGAGGCGTTTGTTTTTCAATACCATTTTATGAGCTATAATATTTCTAAAGGTGCTGGTGGCATGTCTGTAATTTTCAGGACATAATAAACATTACTACTTCCAAACCATAGTCCGGTTCAGGAGATGGTATATTTGGATGAGCAGTAAAATCATTGTTCCAAATTATGCACTGATAAAATATCCCTCAATATAGAGAATTTTAGAGCAGACAACTTGGGTGGAATATTTTCAGATTTCACTTTTTATTAAATATACCATCTTACTTCTCCCACTGTCGTTACTGTAGATCATGGCATATAAAGTTTACAGACAAATTTTTCTATTCCCTCTTCAACACACTCCCAAATTTGATTTGCCTGAAAAACATTATGTGGTAACACAGCCAGTAAAGGCATGAAATCCTGGCAAAATTAAGCACTGACTTTTTGTGTACCCATTACTTGATAGTTAATACTTTGTAATTTAAATAGAACTGTTAACAATGCTGACTATTTTGTTGGTGGTGCAAGTATCAGTGAGGTAACATGAACTGCAGTTATTGGCAAAGATGTGGTTATATGAGAAATGAAGGTGGCCCATGTTGAAATATTTGAATTTCCACTCATGTCTTAACTTACACATTGTGTGCCATCTTGCAGGGAAGCACCTCTGATTTTGGATGTCTTCCCTATAAACCATCCCTTCATGTCAGTAATACCAGGGGGCCTACAGAAATTGGCTGAAGTCAGGATAAGTTTTGAATTTTAGAATCTGTTTGAATGGCATAAAACAATCTCTAATAACAGTTGAACAGTCAGGAAGGTATATTGCACAGTTTACAGACGTTTTACACAGTTGAAGAACTTGTGTACTGTCATCTGCTTCTTTTCGCTGATAAATGGCCAGCGCTGTGGCATGTGTAATTTTTTTTTCCATTAGAGGTATCTTCCATAAAATCTACAATGTCTATTGCGAAGAATATATATCAGCTCTTGACCATATTTGCAAGTAAATACACTCCATTATTCCTCCAGACATCATTCATATCACACTCTGCGATTTGAGTTCTCATACCTGAGAAGACAGATATACTTGATCGAGAAGCCCAATCCATAAAGCAGATTGACAATACTTTTGTTTCTAGTGGTTTGGTAAATTGCCATTCCTATGGCAACTTGTTGAGGCCTTCCATGTATTGGCTGCATATTGTCAGTACATAAACGGCACACTTGTCTCTCATTGTATGTCATAGCGAGCGTAATTTATGCACTTTCAGAGTAAAAGAGCATCATAAATACACCGCTGTTCACATTCGTATCATTATCACAATTATATATTGCATTGATAGAAACATCTCTTTTTTTTAAAATAAGATATTTCCGGTTAGTTTATTCGAGCTGGTCAGTGGAATTCAATATCACCAAGGCTGTCAATGAGTATTTGCTTTATTTGTTTCCAAGATATCCTAGGATAAACCATGCTGTTCATTGCCCGTATGTTTTCAAAAGTGGTTTGGATGACAGTCATATATAAGCCCACTTTTGTAGACATTCAAGAATGAGACTGATAAATTCAATTTATGATGCAGCTTATGTTGTAGTCTTTACACTTAGTGTTCGTGGCCTACCTTAGCATTTACTTACATTTTTTGTCCAGCATAGCAAATGGTATCTAACATCAATGACATGCCCAAAGGAAGGGAGGGGTCTGGGTTGAGTGTTTTGCAAGATCGACAGATGGTGACACAGACGTTGATAACTTCAGAACTATTTTCTTTAACAATATTAATTTACGCATTAATTTTCCTTTGTTTTCATTATTAGTGATCTGAATTAATTTCTCTTTGGTTGGTAAATGTTTAATAGTTATTGTTTCTTTTTATGTGAGAACTAGGTTTAGTAAAAACATTAACTTTTGCCACCTTTTGGTGGTTTGATACAATGTGTGGAGCTTTTTTAGAGAAAGGACGCGTAAGAAAAGGTTTTTTGGAGTTTTTGAGTTGGTCATCAGTTCCTCTTCCAATCTTCAATTTTTGTGGATGCAATGCAGGTTTTCGTACTCTGCATGATCACTAACCTAGTGACAGAGAGTAAGGGTTTCATATACGAGTAATCATTTTATTTGGTGGTAAGATGAGCTCGGTGAGTTTAATTGTTCTATGTTCTTTAACCTCATCTTTCGGCCTGCGTGTCTTGGAAAATTAATGTTTCGGAAAAACGGTGGTGAAAGGTTTATGTTTTGAGTATCTCTCCTGTTATAATATAGTTACTTGTAGAGCACCTGTAATGCTACTGGGGTGGGAAGGGGAACGTCTTACTTACAATACATTTCTTGGTGTATTATTTTAATGTTAAGGGTAAGGAGCATTATTGCATTTGTTGTTTTTATCGCAGTTCTTTAAGTCATCATTGTCATGAATTGTTGTTGGGTATTTTCATTTATGATATTTATGTTTGTGTTTTCTTTATCTTAATTCTTTTATGTGAACGGTTGTTATTGGAATTTTCATTTATACTATTAAGAGTATAATATCTGGAATCTGTGATGGTCAATAATTATAATCATTAAAGGCTATCCTTATTTTTAGAGTTATTATATTTCACTGGATATTAATTCCTTGTTCCCCTTTCACCACACATTAAAGAAGAGAGGTGAGCGTGCATAAGGGAGACAGTATAGCTGGTGTCCTTTTCTGACGGGTTTACTATGTGAAATATTAATGGTATACCCTGTTTTTCTTAATATTCATTTACTTTAAATTTAAGAAATTCTGAAAACGTTTCTTATCGCCATCTTAAAAATGCTTGCTGAGCAACTGTCGGTCCTGATGGTTATCTTGCCCACGTGGTCAATGTAAGAACAGAACTACCCAAGTTGAGCTTCTTTTTTGGAATGTGTTTGACCTGGAAGGTGTACATGGGCATCTTTAATACTATAAATCTACCATTTTCCTATATTACTATATTATTATAAATGTTTGATTAATATATATACACACAATAAAGTTTAAAACTTATTTCCATTGACATTTAGAATTTAAGACACAATTTTTCTCATTAATGGAAATTATTAATTATAATATAACGAGGCGCTTTATATCCCGGACCATGGCTCATTAAGTAGTTTTTTTATAATAGCCTGAAATAGTGAAAAATATAGTTCTTAGGTCCAGTTAATAGACACACTTTTGTGCTGAATAAAATGTTTTATTTAACTTGAAATGGTCCTAGCTATACAGTTAGAGATGTAAAATATTTGCCCCAACATATTTTAATCCAAATTTGTAAAGTTGAGAATGTTTAATATATTTTAGAAAAAGTAATTTGAATCTTATGTAGAATTTAAATAACAAATGTATTTTATATTTAAATGTTTGACTTTTAAGAAATAACTATTCACAAGTTAGAAAGTATGCTCTAAATATAGTTTAACCTTTATTTTTTTTATGGATTTTTATTTATCATATGGAGAGAAAATAGACTTATTGTAATCATGAACATTTTCAATCTAAAGATTATTATGAAGCTTTAAGTTTATTTTCTCCTGAATTAAAAACGTGGATTTTACAATTCTTTCTGTTTCTGAATATAGATACTAAATTGTTTGAATGATTTTGTTCAAAATTGAATGGCTATACTTTGGGAGTTTGTGTTGATTTTGACACTAATCTTTATATTAACGGTAGTTTATTTAAGAGTGAATTTGAAAACTACAAATATTTAGAGAAGGCTCTACCAATTTTGTTTAAATTTTATATCGCGCTAGTGTTTGATCTGACAAATAACACTGTACACTTGAGTAAAAATTTATTCTAGTGTAGTTTAATAAAGAATCATTTCTGTAAAGTCAAAAGATTTTCGAAAATGGCTTTAACGGTTTGGTTAAATATGTAAATCTGGGGATTTTTCAAAATGACAAATAGAAATGTACACTTGCTTTTTAGGGAAAAATTCACTAAAGGGTAGTTTACCAAAGACTGATTTTTTTTATCAAATTTTAAATGTTTTGAAAATAATGTTAACGATTTGGCTCAAAATGGGTATCTGGCAAGTTATTTACAATAAAAATAATTTCATAATTATTGGTTTTTCTTAAACAATACATTTAACACTAGTGCTGATTACTTATATTTGAACAATTGTAGTTTAAAAAAGAAAAAAATTGAATTCCATTTTTTATTGCCTGTTCAGCTTATACGCATATATTATTATTACTCTAATGGGTAGGGAGGAGAAAGAAATCATTTTAGAGGTGATCTACCTGCACTTTCATGGGAGAGTGGAAAACTATTGAGGAAAAAATACCCCCAGTAGGCACGATCGGTATTCGAACATCGATCTCCCCATCTCCAGCAGGCCAGTCTAACAGGAAATTGACGCCTTGGACAATTCTGCCACTGAAGTGGGTTTTTTGAAAATAGATTTTACAATTTTGCCAATTGAGGACTATTTTACACGATTTAATAATAATGTATGTTAATTTTAATAAAATATATTAATTAAGTTTAGTTTATATATGATAAATTTTAGAAAATTTGAAATCTTTCAAAAAGTATTTTAATATGTTATTTAAATGGGTGTCTGTTAATTGTTTATCATGATAAATAAGAAGATATATTTACTTTTAACAAATATAAATAATTTGAGGGTAGTTTACGAAAAAAAAAACTTTTTGAAAATTTGAAATATTAAAAAAATGTTTGGTCAATGTTGTTTGATTTGTTTGATAAAATGGTTTTTATTGTACTTAAAAAATTATAGTTTTCCGAGGAAAACTTAAGTGGGGTTTACAATTTTTTTTTTTCTAAATTGGGGGGGGAGGGGGTCTACACTTAACTTGGCTACCGAACATTTGTTAACTTTAAATTTATTTATTTTTCTTAAAAAACTATTAAGGTCCAAAACGGTGCTAAATATGTATAAAACGTTGTTATATATACATTCTTAATTTGAGGGTGTGGGGGCTGGAGGGAAGGTCCAACGACTTAATTCTTTTGTATACTAGATATTTTTTTCTAGCGAATCTATTAGTTGCAAAACGCCATACTTGGGTGCAAAACAAGACATTTATTTTGGCAATGTGAATGAAAAAAACTCCACATATCAGTGAAAGTAGTGGGGGGGCTCACACTTAACTTGGCCCCCCCACCTTTTTCCATTTTAAATATTTTTTTCTTGAAAAACTATTCAGGTGCAAAACGCCATACTTGGGTGCAAAACGGTGCAAAACAGGACTTTTAAGATGGCATGAAAAAAATCCAACATTTTGATAGTGGGGGGGCTACCCTTAACTTGGCCACCCCTTAACATAAACAGTAGTACCGTCTCTTATGTTAGGTGCAAAACGTAATACTTTGCGGTGCAAAATAGGTGCAAAACGGTGGTGTATTTAAATTTTAATTTTGAGGAGTGGGGGGCCAACTTAACGGGAGATCCGAACCACGGTGGAGGCCTGACATTCCCTATTTATAAAATTAACAATAATATTAAAACTTTGTTTTAAAAAAAATTTCGTTTTTATGAGTTTAAGATTTATCATTCATTTGAAGAGAGTAGATTAAATATGTTGGTAAAATGCAACAAAACAGTATCAACTGGATAAGATCAAAACTATCAACAATAATAATCAAAGAGTTGTTAAATGGATTCATAATAATGGCTTGGGTTTTGTATCTTATTTTTATATACTTTCAATAATGATCATCTTCAGTTTAGATTAAAAAAACAACTATTAACATTGTTATTTATTTTTATTTTTATTAATTACACGCTTTAAGTCGTCCAAACTTTCATCCCCCCTCCTCCCTCCTCCTCACACAAATATGGCTGCAATATTTTTGCAAAGCTCACTGTTGCTAGGCTAGAAAAGCGCCAAACGGCGGATTGATATATACACCGTCGTCTCGTCGTCACCTGTGGCAAGAAAAGAGTTCCACAGCCAATCTCTTTCAAGCGCGGGAGACACGTGTCTTAATGTCTCTGTTGCTACGAGTCAAACGGCGGATTGATATTAACACCGTCGTCTCGTCCCTTATGCCATCAAAAGAGTTTTACAGCGTTGCCAATCTACGACTCTGTTTAACATCTCCGTGAAATCCGTTAAAATAAGTGAAACAATTGAGAGGCAATTTTAATCAATTAATTTAAGAATTCAAAATCATAAACCGTTAAGCAAATTGTATTCATAAGTACTCAACTAAAAAACTTAAAAATAATTATAATCTTATAAAATTAAACAAAGTTAAACTCAATATTTCGTAAACTGGTTATGTATATTATTCATATACAAGCATAGACAGATTACGACTTGTTTTGTTATCAATTCCATGTACATCGTACAAAACATCACATTTTTTTTTCAAAATTATCGTCCAACTGACACGGATGTTGTCCCTATCGGTACGACCCTGTGTTTGATAATGGGTGGCGAATGTTCGTCTCTCCGTCCCTGATAAAACATTGGGGATATTTTTTATGATTATTTAAAAGTTAGAACACGGGGCTAAAAATATCCATCACAAGCTGTATGTAAATGATCACGAATCTGTACACCCCTCCCTTCCAACCCCCCTCCCCCACTATATCCAACTAATTACATTTAACAAAAAAATCCTGTGTTAGTACAGAAAATGTGTGGTTATTTTTTGTTTGTTGTTTTAGCAGTGCGTCTTACTACCCGTTCGTACTAATCACGCTAGTTGTTTTAGGGATGAGGAAGGCTATATTTATGGGAAGTGTACCCACATTTACGTTGAGGGATAAGTGGGAAACCATTTCGAAAAAAAAAACTCCTGAGAACACCCAACCGAGATTCGAACCTCGATCTCCCAGTCAAAGGGAGTCTTAATAAACTGCGAGATTGTATTTACTTTTTTGATGACTGATGATCCAGGGGTAAGGTGTCAGACCTCTGTGCTGGAGGTCCGGGGTTCAATCCTCGGTCCCGGCAAACCCTTCCTTCACCTCTGACAAGACGTGTATTAATCACAACTTGTAGAATGTGTGGAACGTCAGACCTCCATCGTGGTTCGGATCCCACATTAAACTGTGTGTATAACCCGAATGGGTAGTAAGACGTGGTGCTAATAATAATATTTACTTTACTTAGCCCGTTTACCTAATTATTTAAGGAGAAATTATAAATTATTCACAAAGGAAGTAGTTAACTGCAAGACCATGTGTTTTGAGTTGTCACTGTTTTCTTTTGACCTTTAATCAAAAGGTCAAAGTCGCAGCTGAAAACCTTCGGAAGGTTTTTATGTATTATCACTCGCCCGTGGTGTGAAAGGTATTCTATCTTTCTTTGAGGAAGTGTTGTCGCCATCTTGAGAGAACAACTAAGACACAATCGCTGCGTTGACCGGAAGAGTAACAACAATGTTATCTCTACAAACAGCTCTGGTAGACTCTTTGTCATCCCTTTTGAAGACCAGATCTGCTCATAAACTTATCAAAGATACCGCGGTAACCCTTCTTTGTTCACACACAACATTTTATATACATTCGAATCAACCGTTACTTCTCCGCCACAATAGAAAACAAATATTATAATAATAATATTTAATTTAATTTAGCATCGCGTCTTACTACACGTTCAGTTATACGCTTAGATACTAATGAGTTAGGAATTTGGTAAGGTTGAATTTATTAGGACGTAAACCCGCATTTGCGTGGAGGGAGAGTGGAAAACCATTTAGTGGGAGGGGGGAGGGGAACTCCAGTTCACCCGACCGAGATTCGAACTTTGATCTCCCCGTCCTCGGCAGTCTAGCTCAACAAGAAACCAGCGCGTTTTGGCCAACTACACCACCGAGGCGGGTAATATATATAAATAAAATGTATCTCTTGATGCTAAACTATTTAATTTTCTTATAATATTTGCTAATAATGGCTGATCAAGGTCATTTTGGTCACACTCAATAATAATTATATGATCAGCCTCGGTGATCACATGGTCTGAGACGTCGCTCTCGTACTAGATTAGACTGCTGTTTACAGGGAGATTGGGGTTCGAATACCTGTCGGAGTGTATTGTGGGTATTTAATAATGGTTTTACCTCTCTTCCCGCAAATTCGGCTACAATTGCTGTTAATTCTATCTTCCTCATCTCGATATTTCACTCGAGCGGGTAGTAAGACGCTGTCCACCAAAAAAATCACGTATTAAAGTTAAAAATCCACAATAATGTGTTTCTTGTATAAGTTAGTCTCGACTGCTTGACCTTTTTAGTTAGTTAAGTATTTAAAATAAATTTATATGTGTATTTAAATATATATTATAATATATACACATGTATACGAGTATGTATTCATTTTGGGCTTGTATTCAAACTGACAAGTCAAGACCAAACCCCCCTATTTGTGTGATGGGCCTGCAAAAACATGTTTCATTTCGAGAAACAATAAACTTGTTTTGATAGCTTGATACTAGGAAATCCGGCAACCCCGCTTTTAACATTGACAAGAGTCCAGCCTTGGAGACTTTGCCATCTAACTGGTTGATATCACGAGAGAGAAAAAATATATGGGTTGAGAAAAATACTGTAGCTGCGTTGTATCATTATTATTATATATTATTATTATATTGTTATCACCGCGTCTTACTACCCGTTCGAGTTATACGCACTTACACTAATGTGTAATGGTAGGGTGATTGTGAGATGAAATGGAGGACCTACAGTTTAACGTGGGATCCGAACCACGGTGGAGGCCTGGTATTCCCCCATTCACAAGTTGTGATTAATACACGTCTTGTCGAGGGAAGGAAGGTTTGCCGGACCGAGGATTGAACCTGGACTCAGCACAAAGTCTGTCACCTTACCCTAGACACGAGGTCACCAGCGTTGTGATGAGAAAGTTTTAATTTAGAAGAAGTGCACCCGCTTTTACGTGGAGGGTTATTGAAAAACAATTTAGAAAACCACCTCAGTATGCCCGATCGAGATTCGAACTCCATCTCCCCGTCATCATCAGGTAGTCTACTGCGAGATTGACGCCTAGCAACACGCCATCGAAACGGATCACATCTCCCTCATTTCACTATTCCTAGATACACTTCTTCATGATATTCCTCAACTCACACCCCTCATTTACTATCTCCTCATGTCAAAAACTCACTATTCTCAAAATACTCACTATCTCCCTCATTCAACCCCATCTACTTCCCCTCATCTCACTATTCTATGCATACCCTACACACCTCAACAATTAACCATTTTTACTCACTATCTCCCTCATGCTCACATCCCCTCATATCACTATCTCCCTCATGCTCACTATCCCTCATATCATATCCCCTCATACCACTATCTCCATCATGCTCACTATCTCCCTCATACTCACTATCTCCCTCATACTCACTATCCCACCCTCATCTCACTATCACCCTCATACTCACTATCATCCCTCATCTCACTATTTCCCTCATCTCACTATCTCCTCATACTCACTATCTCCTCAATCCCCCAACTATCTCCCTCATACTCACTATCTTCCCTCATGCTCACTATCACCCTCATACTCACTATCTCCCTCATGCTCACTATCTCCCTCATACTCACTATCATCCCTCATGCTCACTATTTTCCCTCATACTCACTATCTCCCTCATACTCACTATCTCCTTCATACTCACTATCTCCCTCATGATACTCCTATCATACCCTCATACTCACTATCACCCTCATACTCACTATACCTCATCATCTTCATCCTCATATCTCACTATTCCCTCATACTCACTATTCCCTCATACTCACTATCTCCCTCATACTCACTATCTCCCTCATACTCAATTCCTCATATCTCCCTCATCACTCATATCATCCCATAACTCCTCATACATTCCTCTATATATCTCCTCATCTTATTCCTCATATAATTCTCCATCTATATCTCCCTCATACTCACTATCATACTACTATCTCCCTCATCTCACTATCTCCTCATCTCAACTTATCAACTCCCTCAATATACGCTATACTATCCCTCACTCTACTCCTCATACTCACTATCTCCCTCATCTCACTATCTCCCTCATTATCTAATATCTCCCTCATACTCACTATCTCCCTCATACTCACTATCCTACCCTATCCCCTCACTATATCCCTCAACATCGCCTCACTATCACCTCATCACCTCACTATCTCCTCATGCTCATATTCCCTCATCTCACTATCTCCCTCTCATACTCACTATCTCCCTCATACTCACTATCTCCCTCATACTCACTATCACCCTCATTCTCACTATCTCCCTCATGCTCACTATCACCCTCATACTCACTATCTCCCTCATACTCACTATCTCCCTCATGCTATCACCTGTGCCCGGACACGTTATAAATAAATAAATCCTCTCCTCTTAACCTAAGCCACGCTGCAGTTGGTCAAATGGAGCGACTCTGTATCCTTTGTTCTCCAGACAACAATGTGGGGTGAGACATTTCCGTCGCGAGCAAGAATTGAACCCTGAGTCTTTGATTCAATAGCAGACTCGTCACTGAACATGTGTTCGAAATTAAAACATTTCACCTAATAATTGTTCAGATTAGATTTGTTAAAAGTTTCACGTAAAAAATACCAATATTTTAATAACTTTTTAAAAAATTCTGTTTGAATTCTTTATAGAGTAAACTTACAGGCATGTTTGGTCACAAGGGTAGGTTCGAATCTCGACCCAGGGTCATCCTTGGAGGGTGGGGTGCTTGCTTAGGTGACAGAAAGGAAACGACGAGTTGTCATTGTGAAATAAATAAAAACATATCATGTGATTCCTAATCTTTCTTCATCTAAATGCGGGCACATTTCCTTAACGTTCCTATTCGCTCCATTATCAATGGCTTCAAAACATCGACAATTAATTTAATTGGTGAAACTATGTTAATAAATTGTATATTTTTATTTAAGTATCGTATAAACATATAATTTATTAAATGTTGATAATTAGATCATTATTAATTCTTAAAAAATGATGAACCAATTATACTTATTTTTAAATGTTAAATTAAAAAACGTTCAATGAACTTTTAAAGACAAGATGGCGATCATTATGGCAAAGGGCTCGATTAATCTAATATTTATTATACTTTTATAAAAAAATTTTAATACTGTGTTTCACTGCAACTTTATATTGTTATATTAATTTAATAAAAATAGTTGATTTATTATCATCTTTTAAATGACACACACACGTAGTTAAATCATATATTTATATCCTTTATAGGAACTATTTTTTCTGAATCTGGAAGTGGTGGGGCGTTTGAGGGGGGGACAGAGGTGCATCTCTCACCTGGTTGGTCCTCATTATACTGTTGGCAGTTGCCCCTTGTGGACGTTTTAAAGTTCGTGTGCTTAAAAAATTAATTTTGGTGTTAAAACTCAACAAAGTGCAATTTATAAGTGCTTAATATTAAGTTTTAAACTTACTAACACATTATTTGACCTGCAGGAATCAATTATACCATTGATTTTACATTAAAGTCATGGTTAAACACAAGGTATTGATGCTACGTGATAGTTTGTTCTTTTCTTTTTTTAAATTGGGAATTCGAATAATTTTTCAAGAACCTTTCCAATTAAGTTACTTTTAAAGTTATAGAAATACATTCAGATATAGTTTACTTAAAATTAATATTTTTAACTTTTGACATACAATTTGATCATCTTACTCATTTAAGGTAATTCAACCATAAACATTTTAATGCCCAATTTTAATAAGTGTATAATATAATCTATACGTATTGATTCAATGATTTCAAATCATTACAGTTCTCTAACTATAATGAGTCAAACTTGCTATTTTATGTTATTTGTGTTCCATTGTTGTGGTAAAGTAATGTTTGCGGGGCTGGATTTAGTATAATGAGACATTCAAATGAGGTGTACACAATGAAATATTTATAATTTAATTAATATTAATATTCCAATTAAATATTTTTATGATTAATATATATTATTTTTTATAATATATGTTAACAATAATGATGTTACTATTATTGATATTAATTATAATATTATTCTTTAATTCTGTACACCTTCTATGGATGTCTAGTTATACTAAATTTTGGCCTAATACATTATAATTACTTTATCACAACAATGGAATACAATAAGTAAAAATAGAAAGTTTTCCCCCTTATAGTTAGTGAACTGTTATTATTCTAAATTATTGAATCAGTACTTACAGATTATAATTAAACATTTATTAAAATTGTATGATAGAACTTTTATTTGTGATATATTTTAGGGTACAGTTTGCAGACTATTCAATAATACATAAAACTTTCAACAATACTTATTTTCACAGTCTATAAAAGAATAGGTTTAATTATTATGCCAATAATAAATTGAATTTTACATTTTTATTGTCTTAGTAAAATAATATTTTAAATAAAAAACCAATAATATAATATTACAATGAATGTTGAAACCAAAATGACAGACTGTTTCAATGCCTTGTGTGGTAGATAGTGTATTTAGTAGTGTAGTGATTTGGAGGGCTCCCCCAACAATGAGACTGATTGAAGTTGGTAACCTTCTTACCCTCTATTGTTGGGGCCCCTCACTAGAAATACATTGTTGCAATATACCATGTCTATGTTTTCTTTTGTTTCAGGATTTTTTTTATTCAATATTGTTTCTTGTTTTCTTTGTTTCAGGATTTTTTTAAAATTATTTAATATTGTTTATTCTTCTTTTGTGTATGTGTGCCTATTTTTTTAGCTATAGATAACAGTGTCCCCCCCTTCTTTTAACATGCTAGGCAGGATTAGGTTAAGTCACGCTGTTGTTTTATAGCTAAAAAGATGGTGCGAATGTTTTATTGAGTTTTACTTATTTTTAAACACGTGAATACCATTCTAAGCAAACTAAATCATCAGCTTCAAATCGAAGGTTCGTTTCGTTTGTGGACGGATGTGTTATACAGCGTGTTTACCAATAGTTTACTCAATGAATGAAGTGTTTGTATTATGTTTGTTTATTATGTTGTTTGCAAATTCTCATTGTTGCATGTTGCACGCCTGCATGTTATATTGTTACACTGACGGAAGAGATTCTACCCCGGGCTGCCCCTTCTACCCCATAAATTTTTTAAATATATTATACAAATATCTTTAAACCTATTATCTTTACATATTTACAGATTGTAAAGTACAATATAATATATTTCATTTTTAGAATTTCATCTGGTAGTTTCATTTTATATATAATTTGATGGTATTAATTTCTTAAGCTTCTTTAATTTTAAAAATATTACTTTTTTAATATGATAGTAGTAATAATTTGTAACTATTCCTTAATTAGAAGTTCAGTGATGTTTTCTCAAATTAATTAGCACTGCGTATTACTACCCGTTCAGGTAGTACACTCACGTGCTAATTAAGCTAATGTGCTAGGAATGAGAAAGGCATAATTTAGATCAAGAGTGCTCACATTGCGTGGAGGGATAGTGGGAAACGATTTATATAAAACCACCCTCAGTACACATCTTTTATTGAATTTTTTTAAAGTTGTTGAAATGTAAATTTAACCCCATTAAACCATTATGGGCAGCTCCGGGATTTGAACCAGGTAAGACAGTTTTATTATGTAGTCGATTCCTGCAGGCGCAAGAGATCATTTCACAAGTGTATTGTTTAAAATGTTATTTTGAGTCCAAAACTTGCAAGTTGTGGACTCAAAACAAGTTCACTTTAAAAAACAAAATGCGATGTGACAACATTTTCAAAAATCTTATTTTGATATGAGCCTTTTTAATCTAAAGTTTTGTTTACTAATTATTGATTTTCAATTATATTTCTAACAGAATATATTTATTTATATTTTAATGAGGCCAGTTTACTTAAAATTAATTTTTTAAATATTAATTGTTCTAAATAAATAGATATTGTTCAAAATGCATATCTGTCGAGTATTTCACAGGATCTTTAATAAAATAATATTACTCTTTATTTCGAATAAAAATTCAAACTGCATTATAAATTAATATTCTTGAGGCCAAAACTTTCAAGATTTCTCTGTATGATCAAGTAAAAATAAGCCAACACTTAAAATGGCCAACATGCAATGGATACTCTCGTCAAAGAGATCATATTTGTAACTTCACAATGGATTTTATATATCTTTCGTCGAGAGAAAATTAATTTGTGCTGACTCGATTAACAAAATTGGTGATAAATAGGGGTGTGCAAGCTCGATTCGATTCTCATAACCGAATTGAGAATAGATTTTTTTGTTTTTTATGCTAAAAAAATACTATATTGTAGCTATTTATAATAATTTATACACTAAACGTACTTTAAAATACGTGTAAAATTTCGTTTCAATCTGATCAAGAAAGTAATTATCAACCCTGTAATTTCAGTTACTTCACATGGTTCTATATGAATATTAATTTGTAACGTACAAAACAGATCAGAATGGTGGTAAATTAATAGTAATTACATTAAATAACTGTCAATATTATTATTGGCGATGCTTCAAAGCCTGAATTTGTTTCCAAACGAAGTTGAAGTTGATGTTTTTCTAAGTAAAATCAAAGTTTCGCACACCCCGAGTGTTAAATAAACATTTGTTTAAAGTTCCTTTGTTGAGGTTTTAACAAATCAGCAATTAAAATGTCAATAAGTACTCTAGTTAATTTTACTGCAAATATATTCTAGTTTAAGACAGTTTGGGGTCAACGATATACAATATATTACAGTTTAAGACAGTTTAGGGTCAACGAGATTCAAATCTATTATAGTTTAAGACAGTTTGGAGTCAACGATATACAACTATGGTATATATTAAGATAGTTTGGGGTCAACGAATTCAACTATATTACAGTTTAAGACAGTTTAGGGTCAACGAGATTCAACTATATTATAGTTTAAGACAGTTTAGGGTCAACGAGATTCAACTACGTTATAGTTTAAGACAGTTTAGGGTCAAAGAGATTCAATTATAATATAGTTTAAGACAGTTTAGGGTCAACGAGATTCAACTATATTATAGTTTAAGAGAGTTTAGGGTCAACGAGATTCAACTATATTATAGTTAAAGACAGTTTAGGGTGAAACTGATACAACTATATTATAGTTTAAGACAGTATAGGAGGAAAATGATAAAACTATATTATAGTTTAAGACAGTGTAGGGTCAACGAGATTCAACTATATTATAGTTTAAGACAGTTTAGGGTCAACGAGATTCAACTATATTAATGTTTAAGACAGTGTAGGGTCAACTAGATTCAACTATATTATAGTTTAAGACAGTTTAGGATGAACGAGATTCAACTATAATATAGTTTAAGACAGTTTAGGGTCAAAGAGATTCAACTATATTAATGTTTAAGACAGTGTAGGGTCAACGAGATTCAACTATATTATAGTTTAAGAAAGTGTAGGGTCAACGAGATTCAACTATATTATAGTTTGAGACAGTATAGGGTCAACGAGATTCAACAATATTATAGTTAAAGACAGTTTAGGGTGGAACTGATACAACTATATTATAGTTTAAGACAGTATAGGGTGAAACTGATAAAACTATATTATAGTTTAAGAGAGTGTAGGGTCAAAGAGATTCAACTATATTATAGTTTATGACAGTGTAGGTTCAACGAGATTCAACTACATTATAGTTTAAGACAGTGTAGGGTCAACGAAATTCAACTATATTATAATTTAAGACAGTGTAGGGACAACGAGATTCAACTATATTATAGTTTAAGACAGTTAGGTTCAACGAGATTTGACTATATTATAGTTTAAGACAGTGTATGTTGAAACAGATTCAACTATATTATAGGTTAAGTTAGTTTGGGTCAATGAAATTCAACTATATTATAGTTTAAGACAGTGGTGGCTCAACGAGATACAACAATATTATAGTTTATTTTTGTTTTGAGTCAACGAGATTCAACTATATTTTAGTTTTACAGTGTAGGGTCAACGATATACAACTATGCTATAGTTTAAGAGAGGAGAGTATTATTAACGAGATTCACCTATATTATACTTTAAGTTAGTTTTGGGTCAACGAGATTCAACTATATTATAGTTTAAGACAGTGTGATATCAACGACATTCAAATATATTATAGTTTAAGACAGGGTAGGGTCAAAGAGATTCAACTATATTATAGTTTAAGACAGTGTAGCGTCAACTAGATTTAAGTATATTATAATTTAAGACAGTGTAGGATCAAAGAGATTCAACTATATTATATTTTAAGACAGTGTAAGGTCAACGAGATTCAACTATATTATAGTTTAGGTTTGTTTTGGGTCAACGAGATACAATTATGTTATAGTTTAAGATAATGTAGGTTCAACGAGATTCAACTATCTTATAGTTTAAGACAGTGTATGTTGAACGAGATTCAACTATATTATATTTCAAGGCAGTGTAGGGTCAACGAGATTAAACTATATTATAGTTTAAGACAGTGTAGGGTCAACGATATTCTACTATATTATAGTTTAAGACAGTGAAGTGTCAACGAGATTCAACTATATTAAAGTTTAAGACAGTGTAGGGTCAACGAGATTCAACTATATTATAGTTTACGACAGTTTAGGGTCAACGAGATTCAACTATATTATAGTTTAAGACAGTGTAGGATCAACGAGATTCAACTATATTAAAGTTTAAGACAGTGTAGGGTCAACGAGATTCAACTATATTATTGTTTAAGACAGTGTAGGATCAACGAGATTCAACTATATTAAAGTTTGAGACAGTGTAGGGTGAACGAGATTCAACTATATAATAGTTTAAGACAGTGTAGGGTGAACAAGATTCAACTATATTATAGTTTATGATAGTGTAGAGTCAACGAGATTCGACTATATTATAGTTTAAGTTAGTTTGGGTCAATGAGATTCAAATATATTATAATTTAAGACAGTGTAGGCTCAACGAGATACAACTATATAATAATTTAAGACAGTGTAGGGTCAACGAGATTCAACTATATTATAGTTTAAGACAGTGTAGTGTCAACGAGATTCAACTATATTATTGTTTAAGACAGTGTAGGGTCAACGAGATTCAACTATATTATAGTTTAAGACTGTGTAGGGTCAATGAGATTCAACTATATTATAGTGTCAACGAGATCCAAATATATTAAAGTTTAAGACAGTGTAGGGTCAACGAGATTCAACTATATTATAGTTTAAGACAGTGTAGGGTCAACGAGATTCAACTATATTCTAGTTTAAGACAGTTAGGTTCAACGAGATTGAACTATATTATAATTTAAGACAGTGTATGGTGAACGAGATTCAACTATATTATAGTTTAAGTTAGTTTGGGTCAATGAGATTCAACTATATTATAATTTAAGACAGTGTAGGCTCAACGAGATACAACTATATTATAGTTTATTTTAGTGTAGGGTCAACGAGATTCAACTATATTATAGTTTAAGACAGTTTAGGGTCAACGAGATTCAACTATATTATAGTTTTAAGACAGTGTAGGGTCAACGAGATACAACTATATTATAGTTTAAGACAGTGTAGGGTCAACGAGATCAACTACTATTATAGTTTAAGACAGTGTAGGTCAACAAGATTCAACTATTATATATTTAAGACAGTGTATGGTGCAACGAATTCAACTATATTATAGTTTAAGAAGTGTAGGTTCAACGAGATTAACTATATTATAGTTTAAGACAGTGTAGGTCAACGAGATTCAACTATATTATAGTTTAAGACAGTGTAGGTCAACGAATTCAACTATAATTATAGTTTAAGACAGTGTAGGTCAACAGATTCAACTATATTATAGTTTAAGACAGTGTAAGGTCAACGAGATCAACTATATTATAGTTTAAGACAGTGTAGGTCAACAAGATCAACTATATTATAGTTTAAGACAGTGTAGGGTCAACGATATTCAACTTATATTATAGTTTAAGACATGTATGGTCAACGAGATTCAACTATATTATAGTTTAAGACATGTAGGTCAACGAGATTCAACTATATTATAGTTTAAGACAGTGTAGGTTCAACGAGATACAACTATATTATAGTTTAAGATAGTGTAGGTTCAACGAGATTCAACTACATTATAGTTAAAGACAGTGTAGGTCAACGAGATTTAACTATATTTGGGTTTAAGACAGTATTGGGACAACGAGATTCAACTATATTATAGTTTAAGACACTATAGGGTCAATTAGATTCAACTATATTATAGTTCAAGACAGTGTCTGGTGTACGAGATTCAACTATATTATAGTTTAAGTTGGTTTGGGGGACAATGATATCCCAACTATATTGTAGTTTATGACAGTGTAGGGTCAACGAGATTCAACTATATTATAGTTTAAGACAGTGTAGAATCAATGAAATACAACTATATTATAGTTTAAGACAGTGTAGGTTCAACGAGATTGAACTATATTATAGTTTAAGACAGTGTATGGTGAACGAGATTCAACTATATTATAGTATTAAGTTTGTTTGGGTCAATGAGATTCAACTATATTATAATTTAAGACAGTGTATGCTCAACGAGATACAACTATACTATAGTTTATTTTAGTTTTGGGTCAACGAGATTCAACTATATTATATTTAAGAAAGTGTAGGGTCAACGATATACAACTATATTATAGTTTAAGACAGGAGAGTATTATGAACGAGATTCACCTATATTACAGTTTAAATTAGTTTTGGGTCAACGAGATTCAACTATAGTATAGTTTAAGTTAGTTTTGGGTCAACGAGATTCAACTATATTATAGTTTAATACAGTTATGTTCACGAGATTCAACTATATTATAGTTTAAGTTTTTTTTTGGGTCAACTAGATACAAATATGCTATAGTTTAAGATAATGTAGGTTCAACCAGATTCAACTATATTATAGTTTAAGACAATGTAGGGTCAACGTTATTCAATTATATTATTGTTTAAGACAGTGTAGGGTCAACGAGTTTCAACTATATTCTAGTTTAAGACAATGTAGGGACAACGAGATTTAACTATATTATAATTTAAGACAGTGTAGGGTCAATGATATTCAACTTTTTTATAGTTTAAGACAGTGTAGGTTCAACGAGATTCAACTATATTATAGTTTAAGACAGTGTAGGGTCAACGAGATTCAACTATATTATAGTTTAAGACAGTGTAGGGTCAACGAGATTCAACTATATTATAGTTTAAGACAGTGTTGGGTCAACAAGATTCAACTATATTATAGTTTAAGACAGTGTAAGGTGAACGAGATTCAACTATATTATAGTTTAAGGCAGTGTAGGTTCAACGAGATTCAACTATATAATAGTTTAAGACAGTGTAGGGTCAATGATATTCAATTTTTTATAGTTTAAGACAGTGTAGGGTCAACGAGATTCAACTATCCTATAGTTTGAGACAGTAAAGGGTCAACGAGATTCAACTATATTATAGTTTAAGACAGTGTAGGGTCAACGAGATTCAACTATATTATAATTTAAGACACTGTAGGGTCAACAAGATTCAACTATATTATAGTTTATGACAGTGTAGGGTCAACGAGATTAACTATATTATAGTTTAAGATAGTGAAGTTTCAACGAGATTCACCTATATTATGGTTTAGGCCAGTGAAGGTTCGACCACATTCAAATACATTATAGTTTAAGACAGTATAGGGTCAACGAAATTCAACTATATTATAGTTTAAGACAATGTAGGGACAACGAGATTTAACTATATTATAATTTAAGACAGTTAGGTTCAACGAGATTGAACTATATTATAGTTTAAGACAGTGTATGTTGAACGAGATTCAACTATATTATATTTTAAGTTAGTTTGGTCAATGAGATTCAACTATATTATAGTTTAAGAAAGTGTAGGCTCAACGAGATACAACTATATTATAGTTTATTTTAGTTTTTGGCCAACGAGATTCAACTATATTATAGTCTAAGAAAGTTTAGGGTCAACGATATACAACTAAATTATAGTTTAAGACCGAGATTATTATAAACGAGATTCACCAATATTATAGTTTAAGTTAGTTATGGGTCAACGAGATTCAACTATATTATAATTTAAGAGAGTGTGAGGTCAACCAGATTCAACTATATTATAGTTTAAGACAGTTTAGTGTCAACGAGATTCAACTACATTATAGTTTAAGACAGTTGGGTCAACAAGATTCAATTATATTATTGTTTAATACAGTGTAGGGTCAATGAGATTCAACTACATTATAGTTTAAGACAGTGTAGGGAAACGAGATTCAACTATATTATAGTTTAAGACAGTGTAGGGTTAACAAGATTCAACTATATTATAGTTTAAGACAGTGTAGTTTGAACTAGATTCAACTATATTATAGTTAATACAGTGTAGGGTTAACGAGATTCAACTATATTATAGTTTAAGAGATTTTAGGGTCAACGAGATTTAACTATATTATATTTTAAGAGATTGTAGGGTCAACGAGCTTCAACTATATTCTAGTTTAAGACAGTTTAGGGTAAACGAGATTCTACTATTTTATACTTTAAGACAGTTTAGGGTCAATGAGATACAACTATGTTATAGTTTAAGACTGTGTTGGGTCAATGAGATACAACTATATTATAGTTTAAGACAGTGTAGGGTCAACGAGATTCAAATATATTATAGTTTAAGATAGTTTAGGGTCAATGATATACAACTATGTTATAGTGTAAGATAATGTAGGGTCAACAGATTAAACTATTTTATAGTTTAAGACAGTGTAGGGTCAACGAAATTCAACTATATTATATTTTAAGACAGTGTCTGGTGAACGAGATTCAACTATATTATAGTTTAAGACAGTGTAGGGTCAATGAGATACAACTATGTTATAGTTTAAGACTGTGTTGGGTCAATGAGATACAAATATATTATAGTTTAAGACAGTGTAGGGTCAACGAGGTTCAACTATATTATAGTTTGAGACAATTTAGGGTCAAACAGATACAACTATGTTATGATTTAAGATAATGTAGGTTCAACGAGATTCAACTATATTATAGTTTAAGACAGTGTAGGGTCAACGAGATTCAACTATATTATAGTTTAAGACAGTTTAGGGTCAACTATATACAACTATATTATAGTTTAAGACAGGAGAGTATTATGAACGAGATTCACCTATACTATAGTTTAAGTTAGTTTCGGGTCAAAGTGATTCAACTATATATATTTAAGTTTGTTTGGGTCAATGAGATTTTAAATTAGTTATGTCAATAGATTTAACTATATTATATTAAGATATGTTCACAGTTCACTATATTATAGTTTAAGTGTGGTTTGGGTCAACAAGATAAAAATATGCTATAGTTTAAGATAATGTAGGTTCAACGAGATTCAACAATATTATAGTTTAAGACAGTTTAGGTCAACGTTATTCAATTATATTATAGTTTAAGACAGTGTAGGGTCAACGAGTTTCAACTATATTATAGTTTAAGACAGTGTAGGTTCAACGAGATTCAACTATATTATAGTTTGTGACAGTAAAGGGTCAACGAGATTCAACTATATTATAGTTCAAGACAGTGTAGGGTCAACGAGATTCAACTATATTATAATTTAAGACAGTGTAGGGTCAACGAGATTCATCTATATTCTAGTTTAAGACAGTGTAGGGTCAACGAGATTCAACTATATTATAGTTTAAGACTGGGTGTGGTGAACGAGATTCAACTATATAATAGTTTAATACAGTGTAGGGTCAACGAGATTCAACTATATTATAGTTTAAGACAGTGTAGGGTCAACGAGATTCAACTATATTATAGTTTAAGACAGTGTAGGGTCAACGAGATAAAACTCTCTTATAGTTTAAGACAGTGTAGGGTCAACGAGATACAACTATATTCTAGTTTAAGACAGTGTAGAGTCAACGAGATACAACTATATTATAGTTTAAGACAGTGTAGATTCAACGAGATTCAACTATATTATAGTTTAAGACAGTGTAGGATCAACGAGATATAACTATATTATAGTTTAAGACAGTGTAGGGACAACGAGATTCAACTACATTATAGTTTAAGACAGTGTAGGGTCAACGAGATTCAACTATATTCTAGTTTAAGACAGTGTAGGGTAAACGAGATTCAACTATATTATAGTTTAAGACACTGTAGTGTCAACGAGATTCAACTATATTATAGTTTAAGACAGTGTAGTGTCAACGAGATTCAACTATATTATAGTTTAAGACAGTGAAGAGTCAACGAGATTCAACTATATTATTGTTTAAGACAGTGTAGGATCAACGAGATTCAACTATATTATAGTTTAAGACAGTGTAGGGTCAACGAGATTCAACTATATTATAGTTTAAAACAATGTAGGGTCAACGAGATTCAACTATATTCTAGTTTAAGACAGTGTAGTGTCAACGAGATTCAACTATATTATAGTTTAAGACAGTGTAGGGTCAACGAGATTCAACTATATTCTAGTTTAAGACAGTGTACGGTCATTGAGATTCAACTATATTATATATTGAGACACTGTAGGGTCAACGAGATTCAACTATATTATAGTTTAAGACACTGTAGGTTCAACGAGATTCATCTATATTATAGTTTAAGACAGTTTAGGGTCAACGAGATTCAACTACATTATAGTTTAAAACAGTGTAGAGTCAACGAGATTCAACTATATTCTAGTTTAAGACAGTGTAGGTTAAACGAGATTCAACTATATTATAGTTTAAGACACTGTAGTGTCAACAAATTCAACTATATTATAGTTTAAGACAGTGTAGGGTCAACGAGATTCAACTATATTATAGTTTAAGGCATTGTAGGTTCAACGTTATACAACTATATTATAGTTTAAGACAGTTTAATTAGAGTTGAAGATAATTTTGGATGAACGAAGAACCAATATATCACTAATTAATAAATCTAAGTGTAAATTATAAGTTTGTTTCAGATATCGACTAATATCCAATCATTGTTTGTCTAACATAAATTTGTTTTAGATATCTACTAATATCCAATCATTGTTTGTTTAACATAAGTTGGTTTCAGATATCGACTAATATCCAATCATTGTTTAACTAGTTTGTTTCAGATATCTACTAATATCCAATCATTGTTTGTCTAACATAAGTTTGTTTCAGATATCGACTAATATCCAATCATTGTTTGTGTAACATATGTTTGTTTCAGATATTGACTAATATCCAATCATTGTTTGTCTAACATAAATTTGTTTCAGATATCGACTAATATCCAATCATTGTTTGTCGAACATAAATTTGTTTCAGATATCGACTAATATCCAATCATTGTTTCACTAGTTTGTTTCAGATATCGACTAATATCCTATCATTGTTTAACTAGTTGGTTTCAGATATCGACTAATATCCTATCATTGTTTAACTAGTTTGTTTCAGATATCGACTAATATCCAATCATTGTTTAACTAGTTTGTTACAGATATCGACTAATATCCAATCATTGTTTGTCTAACATATGTTTGTTTCAGATATCGACTAATATCCAATCATTGTTTGTCTAACATCATTTTTTATCAGATATCTACTAATATCCTATCATTGTTTGTCTAACATAAGTTTGTTTCAGATATCGACTAATATCCTATCATTGTTTAACTAGTTTGTTTCAGATATTGACTAATATCCAATCATTGTTTAACTAGTTTGTTTTAGATATCGACTAATATCCTATCATTGTTTGTCCAACATAAGTCTGTATCAGATATCTACTAATGTTCTTTATAATATTTTGGATGAGAATGATATTTTTGTGTGTACATTTTTCTATTGCTTAAAGTAATGGCGTTCTTATAACACTTGGTTAGTTTTATTCTAGTGATTTATATTTGGTGTAATATTTTTACTGGCTACATAACCTTTAGTTGAATGCTCTTAATTTATTTAAATTTGTTTGAAATTGCTAACTAATATTTTTTTCCATTAACTTTAATTGTTCTACCCAAACCAATAATTTGTAATTTGAATCATATAATTTTGTATATTTAATTAGGTGTTATAAATCTCAATACTAATCTTATTTTATTCTCTTTTTTTTTTTAATTAATACAGAATTTACGTTCTCTAGTATTTAATATTTTGTTACTGTGTTTGATTATAATGTTTGTCTTTTTGATACATAATTTTAATTTTTTCTATGATTTGTAACTGTAAGTTTTATTGTTGATATTGTCTATTAATATGTGAGATTAATAACGTTATTTTTACTAGTGTGTTTATATTAATTGCTGTTTTGTTTAATTTTATTGAACATTGAATTGATTTCTAGGCCTTCTGCAATTACTTGTTTTGTTAATTGTAAGAGAATCCTAGATTTACTTTTGATAAAACCCCAGCAAATGTTGACATTGTGTTATTTAATGACATGATAATTTTTATTATTTTACTTATCTAATTGTTTGAGTTCATTCTGTTGATATTTTTCTAGAAAAGTTTCAACTGATGTATTTTCCTAAATCTACCAAACCCATTCAATGTTTTAACATACGTTTGCATGTTTTTTTTACAGGTGAGGTAGATAAAATAAATCTCAAGTCTATCATTTCTGTTTCAGTAAAATTATTAATTCTGTGTTTTGTTAAATACTTATATATTGTTGTTAGTTCTCATTGCTTTTTCCATCCCCTAACAAGGTCGAGTCTACTAGATCTTTTTGTTCAGATCTGCGAGGACACTTGCCAAGAAAGTAGCACGGGTCAAATGGGCCAGTTTCATTGTCAGCCTTAGTACGCCTTAAGTGCGGTGCTTTACTAAATACAGGACGTCACCTACCTAAACTTGAATAGAATGGGTCAGTTTCATTTGCGAGACTGGCCCATTCCGTTTTGGTCTAGGTAAGTGACGTCCTGTATTTAGTATCGACCTGCACTTTAGGCGTACTAAGTCTGACTAAGAAACTGGCCCAGTGTTAGTTAGTATGCATGCATAGTGTTACTTAAGTAGTATGCACACGTAGTAGTATTTACTTAGAATGCGCGCGTAGTATTATGCGAAATACGATCGTGACAGTTTAGTTCTTTGAGATAGAGTTCTTGTAAGGGGAAAAATAGTAGATCGAGGTCAAATCTCGATCGGAGGAACTGGGGGGGAGGGGTTTTTCCTAAACCGTTTCACAATCTCCCTCCACGCAAATGTAAGTTCACTTCCTCTAACTTCAACCTTCCAAATTCCTAACCCATTAGCGTAATTAGTACTTAAGCGTATAACCCGAACAGGTAGTAAGACACGGCGCTAAATAAATTTAAAAAAAGTCAGATTTGGACAATTTTATACTAATGTTTGGATTACCGCAATTGTATCGACATTATCCGAGTTAAGAATATAAAAAAAATTTTTTTAACCTTGATAGTATTGATGGTGGCCTGGTGGTCGATGGGTAAGGTGTCATACTTCTGTGCTGGGGTCCGGGGTTCAATCCTCGGTCCCGGCACAGATTTATCTGATTGCCAAACCCTTCCTTCACCTCTGACAAGAAATTTTGTGAATGTGGGGAATGCCAGGCCCCCACCGTGGTTCGGATTCCACGTTAAACTGTAGGTTCTCCATTTCGTCTCACAATCACCCTACCATTACACATTAGTGTAAGTGCGTGTAACCCGAACGGTAGTAAGACACGGTGATAATAATAATAGTGATAATAATGAAGCATTAAATAACCAAGCTAATATATTTGCTAGTTACGGTTATAACCTTACTCTTAAAATTGAAACCTGGACACTCGAATTGAACCCGGGACCTTCTGCTTTGTACTTGAATTCTGTGACCACTGAGTTACCTATTCTTCACTCATGGTTTGCAGAGCTCGTCTGCCTTAAAACATGAGTAAAGAATGACCTTGGGCGTGGAACCACTCTTGGCAGTTCACTAATAAGAGCATTGGTGTAATAAGCCTAAGGTCTCTGGTTCGATTCTCGTGTACAGGTAATATTTTTTTTCAATTTAAACAATACTTAAAAGTAATGCCATTAAAAATGTATTGTATTTAAAACAATAATAAAGCATGTAAAAATGGTGCGTTATAATCAAACATAAGAATTTTAGAAATTAGAAGAACCCTGTAGGTTTATCCCTGTAACTAGGCTATTTTTCTTCCATACAAGAACTTCTATCTTTTGGACTTTCTGAGGATGACGTGATTTTGTTATCATCTTAAGGTCCCAAAGAACTCGGGTAATGTGGCCACAAGCCGGTCCCAAGCCCGGTTGAGAAACACAGAGGGCAGGTAAACTATCACTGGACTAAAGTGTTGTTTATTGTTGTAACTACATGATGTTTTCCTACGATAGTACAACTAAACAATATTTTGATAACAATATGAAAGACACTTCAGATATAATCGCATTAAAAAAAACAGATATTTGTATTTATGGACGAGGAAGTTAAGTGTACCCACATTTTCGTGCAGGTAGAGTGGAAAACCATTTAGGGAAATCTACCCTTGGTAAACCTTACTGGGTCATGATTTGATAAAATTAATAATTATCACACTTTCGTCCAACACCTGGCCTTATCACCACTTTCTGTGCACCCATCAAAGCAATTATCAAATGGGATGCCACTCACTGTGAAAAATCCGCCTATCAATTTCAAAATGTCATCACCAGTTGTGTCAATCGATAACGGATCGTGTCCTCTTGAAAAGACTCCAAGTATGGTAGCGCACAAATACTTTTAAAATGGCCGACACGGCCAAATAGCCAATTGGAGCGAAAATTAAGTGAATTTTGTTCGTGAAAGCATTAAGTAGCTTTCACGTCCTCCACTAAGTCCCCGATTCGTCGAGAGATTGAGTCATTTGACAAGGAACTATTTTCGAAGCTTTTCCATCTCTCGTCCAATCAACAATGTCCTCATGTGGGAATGCCAGGCCTCCACCGTGGTTCGGATCCCACGTTAAACTGTAGGTCCTTCATTTCATCTCACAATCACCCTACCATTACACATTAGCGTAAGTGCGTATAACCCGAACGGGTAGTAAGACAAGGAGCTAATAATAATAATAATAATAATAATAATAATAATAATAATAATAACAATGTCCTCTACGTAAGGCTTGATAAGGTTTTCAGCGATGGTATTTGGGCTTCGCCGGCTTGAAGCATCTTGGCAGGACGCCATCAAAGGTTTTTCATCAACTGTTTTTGAGTGATAGGATATAATTTTATGGTCTTGTGTAAGTTCCCCGTACTTCCTTTCTGAAGAAATCAATCGGTGTGGCCTTGCATTCTGGAAGAAACCCCTCAAAATGACGGCGTATTCATTTTTGTTGGGAACATTGCACTGTTTGGCAACACTTTGCCGCAAATTACGCAAGTTGTGTTTTGTTGTTAGGTCTACTCGTCTCAACGAACCCAATTTACAAGTATGACTCGTGGTGCTATTCTTTTCCCTGTGGCACTTGTTTCTGAAGAACTAGGCAGTTGGTTCAATTCTTCTGGAGGTTCTGGCGCATCCACTGTCACTGATTCATCCAAAAACCCTTCATCCTGTCCAGCAGTTCTAGCATTAGCAACTGTCCTACCTTTCCCAACAAAATTGAAAAATAATACTCGCATCAATTGGGTAAATAATGTATTGTGAATAATAATAAAAATTGATTGAGGAACCCAAGTAAACATTGAATAACTTTTGGTCATGTAAATGTAATTACTATATCAGGCTAGCTCTTTTAAACGTTAACAAACTTGTGGAAAGGTCGAGTCTCTTTGGTTTCGCCACGTAGCCTGGGTGCTTAGCTGACGTAGCCTACTCATTGCATGCATTTCAGATCACTTAAGTTGGCCCCCCCACCTCCTCAAAATTAAAATTTAAATACACCACCGTTTTGCACCTATTTTGCACCGTTTTGCACCCAAGTATTACGTTTTGCACCCTAACCAAAGAGACGGTACTACTGTTTATGTTAAGGGGTGGCCAAGTTAAGGGTAGCCCCCCCACTATCAAAATGTTGGATTTTTTTCATGCCATCTTAAAAGTCCTGTTTTGCACCGTTTTGCACCCAAGTATGGCGTTTTGCACCTGAATAGTTTTTCAAGAAAAAAATATTTAAAATGGAAAAAGGTGGGGGGGCCAAGTTAAGTGTAGCCCCCCCACTCACTGATTGGGGTTTTTTTCAATGCCAAAATAAATGTCCTGTTTTAAACCGTTTTGCACCCAAGTATGACGTTTTGCACCTGAATAGTTTTTCAAGAAAAAAATATTTAAAATGGAAAAAAAGTGGGGGGGGTCAAGTTAAGCGTAGCCCCTCCCCCCCACCCCCACCCCCCATTCACTGATTGGTTTGTTTTTTTCAATGCCAAAATAAATGTCCTGTTTTGCACCCAAGTATGGCGTTTTGCAACCTAATAGATTCGCTAGAAAAAAATATCTAGTATACAAAAGAATTAAGTCGTTGGACCTTCCCTCCAGCCCCCACACCCTCAAATTAAGAATGTATATATAACAACGTTTTATACATATTTAGCACCGTTTTGGACCTTAATAGTTTTTAAGAAAAATAAATAAATTTAAGGTTAACAAATGTTCGGTAGCCAAGTTAAGTGTAGAACCCCCCCCCCCCCTCCAATTTAGAAAAAAAAATATTTGTAAGCCCCACTTAAGTTTTCCACGGAAAACTATAATTTTTTAAGTACAATAAAAACCATTTTATCAAACAAATCAAACAACATTGAGCAAACATTTTTTTAATATTTCAAATTTTCAAAAAGTTTTTTTTTTTCGTAAACTACCCTCAAATTATTTATATTTGTTAAAAGTAAATATATCTTCTTATTTATCATGATAAACAATGTAATGTAATTGATTTGCCCCTGAAAAGTATGTGAAAGCATTGACAAGAATATCGTCCTAATTTTATAAACGTCTTATTTCATTTAAATTATATAGTATATTACGTGGCGCTTAAATCACGTCTTCCTCTAAATTATTTACTAGTTAGTTCACGCCTCGTGGTAAGATGGCAGCATCTACTGGAGCTAAATTTAAGAAATGTTAAGTATTTCCTTCGAGAAGCTTCCAAAAGCAATAGGTATTTTTGTTCTGAGTTTGAAGGTGTGTAATTTACCGTTAGGAAGATTCCTTCGAGAAACTTCTATTGAACTCAGATATATGTGACTTTTTGAAACTCCGTATTTTTACTGTGCAATCGGTCGTGGTATTGAATGGACGTGCTTTAAGCGATCAGTGATTATAATTGTTAGGCCCTCGACATGATCGTGTTTCGATTAGAAAATATTAATAACAATATGATTTCAATTTAAAGAATAAACAGATATCAAACTTTATGTGATATATTATCATTTATTAGAGTCTAACGATAAGGAACGAGGCATTATAAGTAAAGCACATAGTTGCGTAATAGAAATAATGATTTACGGAGTGACTTATAAATGACTCTGTTATTTAATATAACAAATGACGACACAACGTGGGGGATTTATAATCAAAAATATTACGAAGTGTAACAAATGACGTATAACTAAGGGGCTGAACGCGAAAAGTGTAACAAATAGCATTCCAACGAGGGGCAGAAGAAACGTAATGTAACAAATGGCGACAAACGTGGGGGTTAATAGGCGACTATTAACGCTCGCCAAGACTCGTAATGTAACAAATGGCTTCCAACGTGGGGCCACCCGTATTAGAATGTAACAAATGGCGCTACAACTTAGGGGCTCGAACACCGCGAACTGAGACAGAGGTGCGTCAACTGAGCTAAAGGAAGAGACGGCACACCAGGAGACGGCACATAATCACCAAAGGACGGCACACCACACCAAGGAGACGGCATAGTCAAGAAACAGCGCAAAGGACTGTTGGAGACGGCACACCTGCAAGAGACGACACGCCGACGGCACACCTGCAAGAGACGACACGCCGACGGCACACCTGCAAGAGACGACACGCCGACGGCACACCTGCAAGAGACGGCACACCAACGGCACACCATCAAGGAACGGGACGGAGGACCTTTTGGAGACGGCATGCAGTCAAGAAACAGCGTCGAGGACAGATAAGTGGTCAACAGAAGCTGTAACTCTAATAAAAAAAATAAATATTTTTTTTTATCTAATTTCAATTGTGTATTTTGGGGGTAATAAAATTTTGTTTTTATATGTTGGGATTTCACAAATTAAATTAAAACTAACAATATAAAAGTGTATGGGCCTAATTTTAAATTAAATTTCTCACTATAAAAAGTAATTCTTAGATCAATAGTACTTGAAATTTGTCAAGGCCTAACACAAATTAATTCATAGATCAACTTAAGAAAAATTTATTTAAATTTTCAACATGGCAGACAAGGTGATAAGAGAACCTGAAGAGTATGATGATGAAGACACAATGCCATTTATTTATGAGGAGGATGAAAGGGCAGGTCAATTCAGGAGGGCAAATTGTGAACAGGAACAAGAAGGGAGTGAGGAGGAAATAGGGGCTAGCTCTGGGGAGGTAGCAAGTAACGAAGTAATCCTGCAAACGCTGAATCAAAGTGTAGGGGGAACAATAACCTTAGTGGAAGAGAGGGTGGCTAAACCAGTAGAACAAGTAGATCTTTTAAATGCTATATTAGAAAAAATTGATCGAACTGCATCAGAAAATAAACAGGATTTTAAAACTTTAGAAACTAAACTCAACCAAAAGGTCGACGAACAATCAAAGAATATAAATAAAAAATTTGAGAATTTAGAATTAATTAATCAAAATTTTATCCAACAAATTAATGAAATTAATGACAGGGTTTCAGAAGGAAAAAAAAAACAAGGAAATTTAGAGGTTAGGCAGGAAAATCTAAGAAAGGAACAGTTTAAGTTAATCGATCAAATATCTTCAGTGACAAACAAAACAGAGGGTTTGGAGAAAAAATTAGATAAAGAAACCAGTAAATTAGAAAAACAAATACAAACACAGGATATACAGATAGCACACAACAAATCAGCTGTTCAGGTAGTACAATCCAATTTGGAAATTCAAATAGAAAAGGTGAGGTTAGAAATTGAAGGGCAAGAGGATGCTAATAGCCAATTTATTAAAGAAAATATTAATGAGGAGATTCAAATAGAAAGGAAAGAAATTGTGGAGATAAAAGAAATTGTAAATAAAAACAAAAAAACGGTTGGCACTTTAGATCAGAAAATAAACAACTTAGCTGATCAAGTACAACTTAACAAAGGTAGGGGGACAGATAACAAAAATGGGTGTAGTCATAATCTCTTAACCAAAAATGTCAATGACCTTACTTTGTCACTCATTCCTAGGTATAGGGGAGCAAAGGACAAAATATCTGTGGCTCAATATTTGCAAAAAATTGAGAGAGTTTGGAAAGAAGAGGATTTAAGGGAAAGGAACAAAATTGAAATTTTGCTCTCATGTTTAGAAGGGGAGGCTAGGTATTTAAATTATCCATTGGAAGAACACAGGTTGGTGAAACATCTAACAAATCACTTTCCTCTTCAGGTACAAAATGTATTGTTAAGTGTTAGTGCCCAAAATGTGAAGGAGATGGAAAGAGTATTGATAGGATTTGACAATAGGTAGCTAAGGAATCGGAGAGGGGGTGAGAAATAATGTAATTAGAATCATTAAGCAACAAGATCTTAGTATATTATGTAATTTTATCTTCTTAACCTTGTAAATAAGGGCCATTTCATTGTAAAGATTAGTATGGAAGGTGACCCTCCTTAATATTTCAATACAGTCCAACTCTGGAAAGTAAGGACAAGTACTTCATTTTGTTTTCATTATTAATGACAAATTTGAGGGAGGGAAGCATCCTCTGAAGTGCTTGGTGAAGGAAGGAGAAGAAATGGATTTATTACAAAGTATAGTCAGTTGAGGGAGGGAAGCATCCTCTGAAGTGCTTGGTGAAGGAAGGAGTAGAAATGGATTTATTACAAAGTATAGTCAGTTGAGGGTGGGGGTGTACCCGGAAAGCACCAGGTCAGACAAGTAATTTAAGACAAGCTTATAATAAAAATTGAGTTGAGGCAGGTAATTTCTGCTATACAGTGACATGTTGTGATGTCAGGACTTGGATTCTTCGACGTTTGGCAAGAGAGTAGTTTTGTCGCAGAGGTCTGACTACCTTGTGAGTTTTAGGGGGCAGGGATTGAACCTGGGCCACCCGAGTTATGGGAATTTTGTAAGTGTTAGGGGCAGGCATTGAACCTGGGCCACCCGAGTTAAGTATTGTGAGTTTTAGGGGGCAGGCATTGAACCTGGACCACCCGTATTAGAGTTTTGAGAGTTTTTCTGGGCCAAGGGGTCAGCAGAGTTCTGAACCGCCTGTGGTTACCAGACATTTGAACGAGGTTTGGACCGTTAAGAGAACGCCTCTTGTGTGTTTTGAAGGCCTGAGAAATGGGATTGTCGGTCACTGTATGCCGGGAAGTATCCTGAGGATACGTTCCAGTTTTTGGGAGTTAGCCTTTATTGAGCCTGTTATAAAAATAAATCAATATTATGTCACAAGTTTAAAGCAACTTTCTTTTAAATAAAATTTTTAAAGGAATAATAATCATAATAATTAATTATAAGAATATTTCAAAATGTGAGCTTGTATTAAACCACTAAGGTCTTGTTAGAGATTGTATATACTATGGTTTTCCGTGCTGTGGAGAGATTCAGCATCGAGTTGTTGTTTTTCATTTTGTTTTACTAGGGGTTAAGTGTCATCCTAATTAAATCAATGATACTGTATGATAATAATATTTTTCTGTTGTTAGACAATGTATGTGTATGATATTGCCATTTCTATGATTTAAACAATGTACTTATATGTTTTACTAGTTAATTGTGTTTATTTTAATTTTTTATGTTAAGTTAAGCTATTTTCAGCAAATGTGGTGCTCATATAGCAAATTTTAGTTGACCGTTTGGTACATAAAGTTGTAAATGTTTGTGATCATATAGCAAGTTTGGCCAAGAGACTTTTAAGAGTAAGTGTAACAAAGTGTTAAGAGCCTTTGTTAAGTTTGTGAAGAAAAATCACAAAAGTGGGTCCGTGAAGGATCATGAAACGAAGTGCAACAATTATTTAAAGAAGATTGTATAGAATTAAAAAAAAGACAAGACATAAAGGAAATGCAAATTGCTTGGCAAAAATTAATTAAAAGACACTTCGATCTGTGACAATTAAATTAAAATTTCTTAATATAATAAACTTAGACTATGTTATGTCAGTTAATTATAATTAGGCTGACATCTTACTTAGATATTTTATTTCATTTAATCATAATTATACTAAATGTTTTACTTAGATTATCTTATTTTAGTTAATCCTAATTATAACTGATAAATTTTATTTTAATGCTTAATTCATATAACTTACACTTCAAAATATTGAACTTGATGCAATTTTGTTAATTCTATACAGGATGTTTAAAAATATTGAACTTAAAGTAAATTTTGTGAAACTACACTTCAAAATATTGAACTTGATGCAATTTTGTTAATTCTATACAGGATGTTTAAAAATATTGAACTTAAAGTAAATTTTGTGAAACTATACAGGATGTTTCAAAATAGTGAAATTTTTGTAAAATTTGTAAAACTTAAACAGGGTGTACGAAAGGTGATCATGTCTTCTTTTTTTATTTTAGCAAAGCGTATCAAAAAGTATACGACTAGGTCTCTACTTTCAGATACACTTTGGGGGGTATTGTAATGTAATTGATTTGCCCCTGAAAAGTATGTGAAAGCATTGACAAGAATATCGTCCTAATTTTATAAACGTCTTATTTCATTTAAATTATATAGTATATTACGTGGCGCTTAAATCACGTCTTCCTCTAAATTATTTACTAGTTAGTTCACGCCTCGTGGTAAGATGGCAGCATCTACTGGAGCTAAATTTAAGAAATGTTAAGTATTTCCTTCGAGAAGCTTCCAAAAGCAATAGGTATTTTTGTTCTGAGTTTGAAGGTGTGTAATTTACCGTTAGGAAGATTCCTTCGAGAAACTTCTATTGAACTCAGATATATGTGACTTTTTGAAACTCCGTATTTTTACTGTGCAATCGGTCGTGGTATTGAATGGACGTGCTTTAAGCGATCAGTGATTATAATTGTTAGGCCCTCGACATGATCGTGTTTCGATTAGAAAATATTAATAACAATATGATTTCAATTTAAAGAATAAACAGATATCAAACTTTATGTGATATATTATCATTTATTAGAGTCTAACGATAAGGAACGAGGCATTATAAGTAAAGCACATAGTTGCGTAATAGAAATAATGATTTACGGAGTGACTTATAAATGACTCTGTTATTTAATATAACAAATGACGACACAACGTGGGGGATTTATAATCAAAAATATTACGAAGTGTAACAAATGACGTATAACTAAGGGGCTGAACGCGAAAAGTGTAACAAATAGCATTCCAACGAGGGGCAGAAGAAACGTAATGTAACAAATGGCGACACAACGTGGGGGTTAATAGGCGACTATTAACGCTCGCCAAGACTCGTAATGTAACAACAATTAACAGACACCCATTTAAATAACATATTAAAATACTTTTTGAAAGATTTCAAATTTTCTAAAATTTATCATATATAAACTAAACTTAAATTAATATATTTTTTTAAATTAACATACATTATTATTAAATCGTGTAAAATAGTCCTCAATTGGCAAAATTGTAAAATCTATTTTCAAAAAACCCACTTCAGTGGCAGAATTGTCCAAGGCGTCAATTTCCTGTTAGACTGGCCTGCTGGAGATGGGGAGATCGATGTTCGAATACCGATCGTGCCTACTGGGGGTATTTTTTCCTCAATAGTTTTCCACTCTCCCATGAAAGTGCAGGTAGATCACCTCTAAAATGATTTCTTTCTCCTCCCTACCCCATTAGAGTAAAAATAATATATGCGTATAAGCTAAACAGGCAATAAAACAATGGAATTCAATTTTTTTCTTTTTTAAATTACGATTGTTCAAATATAAGTAATCAGCACTAGTGTTAAATGTATTGTTTAAGAAAAACCAATAATTATTAAATTATTTTTATTGTAAATAACTTGCCAGATACCCATTTTGAGCCAAATCGTTAACATTATTTTCAAAACATTTAAAATTTGATAAAAAAATCAGTCTTTGGTAAACTACCCTTTAGTGAATTTTTCCCTAAAAAGCAAGTGTACATTTCTATTTGTCATTTTGAAAAATCCCCAGATTTACATATTTAACCAAACCGTTAAAGCCATTTTCGAAAATCTTTTGACTTTACAGAAATGATTCTTTATTAAACTACACTAGAATAAATTTTTATTCAAGTGTACAGTGTTATTTGTCAGATCAAACACTAGCGCGATATAAAATTTAAACAAAATTGGTAGAGCCTTCTCTAAATATTTGTAGTTTTCAAAATTCACTCTTAAATAAACTACCGTTAATATAAAGATTAGTGTCAAAATCAACACAAACTCCCAAAGTATAGCCATTCAATTTTGAACAACATCATTCAAACAATTTAGTATCTATATTCAGAAACAGAAAGAATTGTAAAATCCTCGTTTTTAATTCAGGAGAAAATAAACTTAAAGCTTCATAATAATCTTTAGATTGAAAATGTTCATGATTACAATAAGTCTATTTTCTCTCCATATGATAGAATAAAAATCCATAAAAAAATAAAGGTTAAACTATATTTAGAACATACTTTCTAACTTGTGAATAGTTATTTCTTAAAAGTCAAACATTTAAATATAAAATACATTTGTTATTTAAATTCTACATAAGATTCAAATTACTTTTTCTAAAATATATTAAACATTCTCAACATTACAAATTTGGATTAAAATATGTTGGGGCAAATATTTTACATCTCTCAACTGTATAGCTAGGACCATTTCAAGTTAAATAAAACATTTTATTCAGCACAAAAGTGTGTCTATTAACTGGACCTAAGAACTATATTTTTCACTATTTCAGGCTATTATAAAAAAACTACTTAATGAGCCATGGTCCGGGATATAAAGCGCCTCGTTATATTATAATTAATAATTTCCATTAATGAGAAAAATTTTGTCTTAAATTCTAAATGTCAATGGAAATAAGTTTTAAACTTTATTGTGTGTATATATTTAATCAAACATTTATAATAATATAGTAATATAGGAAAATGATAGATTTATAGTATTAAAGATGCCCATGTACACCCTTCCGGGTCGAACACATTCCAAAAAAGAAGCTCAACTTGGGTAGTTCTGTTCTTACATTGACCACGTGGGCAAGATAACCATCAGGATCGACAGTTGCTCAGCAAGCATTTTTAAGATGGCGATAAGAAACGTTTTCAGAATTTCTTAAATTCAAAGTAACTGAATATTGAGAAAAACAGGGTATACCATTAATATTTCACATAGTAAACCCGTCAGAAAAGGACACCAGCTATACTGTCTCCCTTATGCACGCTCACCTCTCTTCCCTAATGTGTGGTGAAAGGGGAACAAGGAATTAATATCCAGTGAAATATAATAACTCTAAAAATAAGGATAGCCTTTAATGATTATAATTATTGACCATCACAGATTCCAGATATTATACTCTTAATAGTATAAATTAAAATTCCCAATAACAACCGTTCACATAAAATAATTAAGATAAAGAAAACACAAACATAAATATCATAAATGAAAATACCCAACAACAATCATGACAATGATGACTTAAAGAACTGCGATAAAACCAACAAATGCAATAATGCTCCTTACCCTTAACATTAAAATAATACACCACAGAAATGTATTGTAAGTAAGACGTTCCCCTTCCCACCCCAGTAGCATTACAGGTGCTCTACAAGTAACTATATTATAACAGGAGAGATACTCAAAACATAAACCTTTCACCACCGTTTTTCCGAAACATTAATTTTCCAAGACACGCAGGCTGAAATATGAGGTTAAAGAACATAGAACAATTAAACTCACCGAGCTCATCTTACCACCAAATAAAACGATTACTCGTATATGAAACCCTTACTCTCTGTCACTAGGTTAGTGATCATGCAGAGTACGAAAACCTGCATTGCATCCACAAAAATTGAAGATTTGAAGAGGAACTGATGACCAACTCAAAAACTCCAAAAAACCTTTTCTTACGCGTCCTTTCTCTAAAAAAGCTCCACACATTGTATCAAACCACCAAAAGGTGACAAAAAGTTAATGTTTTTACTAAACCTAGTTCTCACATAAAAAGAAACAATAACTATTAAACATTTACCAACCAAAGAGAAATTAATTCAGATCACTAATAATGAAAACAGAGGAAAATTAATTCGTAAATTAATATTGTTAAAGAAAATAGTTCTAAAGTTATCAACGTCAGTGTCACCATCTGTCGATCTTGCAAAACACTCAACCCAGACCCCTCCCTTCCTTTGGGCATTTCATTGATGTTAGATACCATTTGCTATGCTGGACAAAAAATGTAAGTAAATGCTAAGGTAGGCCACGAACACTAAGTGTAAAGACTACAACATAAGCTGCATCATAAATTGAATTTATCAGTCTCATTCTTGAATGTCTACAAAAGTGGGCTATATATATGACTGTCATCCAAACCACTTTTGTAAACATACGGGCAATGAACAGCATGGTTTATCCTAGGATATCTCGGAAACAAATAAAGCAAATACTCATTGACAGCCTTGGTGATATTGAATTCCAATGACCAGCTCGAATAAGCTAACCGGAAATATCATATTTAAAAAAAAAAGAGATGTTTCTATCAATGCAATATATAATTGTGATAATGATACGAATGTGAACATGCGGTGTATTTATGATGCTCTTTTACTCTGAAAGTGCATAAATTACGCTCGCTATGACATACAATGAGAGACAAGTGTGCCGTTTATGTACTGACAATATGCAGCCAATACATGGAAGGCCTCAACAAGTTGCCATAGGAATGGCAATTTACCAAACCACTAGAAACAAAAGTATTGTCAATCTGCTTTATGGATTGGGCTTCTCGATCAAGTATATCTGTCTTCTCAGGTGTGAGACTCAAATCGCAGAGTGTGATATGAATGATGTCTGGAGGAATAATGGAGTGTATTTACTTGCAAATATGGTCAAGAGCTGATATATATTCTTCGCAATAGACATTGTAGATTTTATGGAAGATACCTCTAATGGAAAAAAAATTACACATGCCACAGCGCTGGCCATTTATCAGCGAAAAGAAGCAGATGACAGTACACAAGTTCTTCAACTGTGTAAAACGTCTGTAAATTGTGCAATATACCTTCCTGACTGTTCAACTGTTATTAGAGATTGTTTTATGCCATTCAAACAGATTCTAAAATTCAAAACTTATCCTGACTTCAGCCAATTTCTGTAGGCCACCCTGGTATTACTGACATGAAGGGATGGTTTATAGGGAAGACATCCACAAAATCAGAGGTGCTTCCCTGCAAGATGGCACACAATGTGTAAGTTAAGACATGAGTGGAAATTCAAATATTTCAACATGGGCCACCTTCATTTCTCATATAACCACATCTTTGCCAATAACTGCAGTTCATGTTACCTCACTGATATTTGCACCACCAACAGAATAGTCAGTATTGTTAACAGTTCTATTTAAATTACAAAGTATTAACTATCAAGTAATGGGTATACAAAAAGTCAGTGCTTAATTTTGCCAGGATTTCATGCCTTTACTGGCTGTGTTACCACATAATGTTTTTCAGGCAAATCAAATTTGGGAGTGTGTTGAAGAGGGAATAGAAAAATTTGTCTGTAAACTTTATATGCCATGATCTACAGTAACGACAGTGGGAGAAGTAAGATGGTATATTTAATAAAAAGTGAAATCTGAAAATATTCCACCCAAGTTGTCTGCTCTAAAATTCTCTATATTGAGGGATATTTTATCAGTGCATAATTTGGAACAATGATTTTACTGCTCATCCAAATATACCATCTCCTGAACCGGACTATGGTTTGGAAGCTAGTAATGTTTATTATGTCCTGAAAATTACAGACATGTCACCAGCACCTTTAGAAATATTATAGCTCATAAAATGGTATTGAAAAACAAACTGTCTCTCCAGATTGTGCTCCTGTTGCCGTAGTTATCTACCGTGCACCGATATGTTTTTGTGTCCAAATGATGATTCTCAGAAGTGTGAAAACAGTAGCCCTCTTTATTCCCATGATGATGAATACTGTGATTGTAATAACTTAGAATTATAACACAGCATTTACAAACAATAATCTAACGCACAGTAATAATTTTCTCTTATTTGTATTGTGTATTTTTTCTATTTACACTGAATAACAAATGCATGAGCAAATTAATTGTATTTTGTGAATTACTGTAAGAAATATGGTTCAGTAAATGTTTCAACTTATCTTTTTTTACTTTCCAAAATAAAGTTTTGCAAGAACACCTAATTTCTCGCAAGCCTTGAATGTAAAAGATTTTTCCTGATGCTTTATTTAGAGTTAAACACGGTTATTTTTAAAGCATAACATTTTTAGAAGTCAATAATGCCATTGAACAAGTTTAGTTATAACATTAATGTTCACATCTGCTGAGGGAATATTAATCTAATGTTTTCATAGCTCTGGGACCCTTAATGTTTGTGATAGGGAGGCCATAAATATTTCAAACTAAATAGTATTATAGTTGTTACCATTAGTAAATCTAAAAACATTAATTTTCTTACTACCATCAAAACTAATAGAAAAAAGTTAAAATGTTTAGCGTTTATTAATATTTCTGGAGATAATAGGTTAATTACATGCTTTCAGCCAAATTGTAGAAAAATTTATTAGCTTTAATTTTAGTTAGTGTGGACTTTTATATTACAGAATCTATGGAAGTTACAGTCAATAATGTTGTAACAATTAACATGAGATTTACCATTCCCCTGCGCCACACATCTCTGCCCTACAGCCCTCCTCCCCCCCTCTCCACTCATGATTTTTGGAAGTGGCAACATGTGTTTTTGAACTATATGGGGTGCCAATTAATAACTTAAAAAAACAAGGCAATACTGTATCACAAATTCACATGGCAAGCCAGTTGCTCCCCCGCCAGGAGAGTCCAAAGATTTGATTTTTTTGTATCTTAAATAATTTTTTTTCTCGCTAATTTTATAGGGTGCAAGACGCCATACTTGGGTGCAAAATGGTACAAAACAGGAATTTTATTTTGGCATTAAAAAAACCCAATTATTGAGTTGTGGGGGGGGGGGCTACACTTAACTTCCCCCCCCCCCCCACCTTTTTCCTTTTTAAATATTTTTTCTGGAAAAACTATTCAGGTGCAAAACGCCATACTTGGGTGCAAAACGGTGCAAAACAGGACTTTTAAGATGGCATGAAAAAAATCCAACATTTTGATAGTGGGGGGGCTACCCTTAACTTGGCCCCCCCTTAACATAAACAGTCTTACCGTCTCTTGGGTTGGGGTGCAAAATGTAATACTTGGGTGCAAAATGGTGCAAAATAGGTGCAAAATGGTGGTGTATTTAAATTTTAATTTTGAGGAGGTGGGGGGGCCAACTTAAGTGATCTATTGCTGACGCTATATTTGCCAACAGACGGCGGCCGTTTGTTTTCGGGCTGACACCACGGGGGGAGGGGGGGGGGGCGATAAACAAAATTCATACAACCGAAGAAGACTGTTCTTGTATAGACATCTCAGACTTACAAATCCTCAGAGTCGTGACGCAAGTTATCCTGCTCTCATCCTTCTCCCAATCTTAGTTTTCATTATTTATGAAGAGTTGTATAGCAAATGAACAAAGAGACTTAGTTTTCAAAAAGACAGGACTTTCTTAGGAGTAACAAATAACCCATTTCGGTGGCCGCATGGTCTAAGGCACTACTCTCGCAATAGACTAGATGGCCGATGACTGAGACATCAAGGTTCGAATCTCGGTCGGGTGAACTGAGGGTGTTTTCTCCAAAATGGTTTTCCACTATATTATCCAAGCAAATTCGAGTTCACTTCATCTAAATATAGCCTTCACCATCCCTAAAACCATTAGTGTAATTAGTACATAAGCGTATAACACGAACAGGCAGTAAGACGTGGTGCTAAAAAGAAGTCACAAATAATTGAATAATATCATGTATCTAAATGCACACCTGTCATAAAGTTTGGATGTCAAGACTGTTTCGTGATCATGATTTATATCAATTTTTAAGTTTTGACTAACTTTTCACCAAAAAATTCCTTAATTTTTTTTTTATTGTTTTCTTAGAAACTCAGGTGTCAGGAAATTTTCTCTTCCTGTGTTCGATATGGTGACGGTGAAACAATACCCTTTTCTTTGCTAAATAATCCACTAACGCTGCTAATTGTAGTTTACTTACCTTTGCTATTTTAATATCGTTAAAAAAAACACGAACATAAATAAGCGTAAGTCATTGAGGCATTGAAAAAATAATAGTAAAAAGAAAATGCTTATAAATTAATATTATTTGACCATCAATTGACTGTACTAGTCTAGTTAGAAAAGACACAACGATTCGAAGAACTATGAAGTTGGTGGGGTAGGGCAGACCTACCTCTTTCCATTTCTAATCGTCTTCTAAATGAGCATGGTATGGTCAGTGGAAGAAACATACTTCATAAATAGTCCGGGTTCAAATAAAACCCTTTGAGCCAAGTAATACATTTAGTAGATTTACTTTCATCATCTATACATTTGTTAAATGTTAAAAAAAATGAAGTATTCCTCTTTATTAGTTCCTCATTTTAAGAAAAATATTTGTAATCCTAAAAAAACTTGTCTCAAGACTTTGATAAATTTTCAGGATTTATGTAAACCGGAACCCCAAAAAGTGGATTTTACAATTCTATCTGTCCCCATGTATTGTCTGTCTCTCTGTCCCTGGTTACGGATACAAAACGGTTAGATGGACTTTTCCAAACTTGATATTAAATTGACTCTTAAATTAAGGGTAGTTTACTGATGAGTGATTAAAAAAAAATCGACATAGTTTTAAAAAATTTTCAAAAAGTGTATCTGTTAACCTATCTATATTATATATAATTATAGATAATTAGGCTTATAGCTCGTACGGGTACTAAGGTATAAAACACGGCGATAAAAATAATTATGTATTATATTTGTTTTTCTAAAAAAATTCATTTTACAATAGTTTACTCATGATTGAGTTTTGTAAAAGTTCAATTTTAAAAAATAACTCTAAAGATTTTGTTCAAAATTGGAATTTAGGGAATATTTTATATGATCAATAATAATTGGTGTATCTTTATTTTTCTAAAATAGATTAATTTAAGGGTAGCTTACTTACGGTAAATTAAGAACATTTGAAATATTTTGAAATTGGCTTTGAAGAAAGATTTTAGTTCTAAATGGGTTGTTCATGATAATTAAGACTATGTTTTTATTTTAAAAAATTACAAATAACTTTAGAGTAGTTTACAAATAATTTATTTTTGAAACTTATGTGCTGAATTCGCTATTTTGTAAAATAACCAGTTAATGCATAGAATCAGCGGAAACCATGGTTTATTTAACAAATGCTAAGATTTATCTAAATTTCCAATGATTTTATAAATTATCTAGTGCGCAGTTGTGGCTCATGTATAAGCACTACGGAACTGCAGCACCTCCTATTTCCACTTGATATTATCGATAACATTCTTTCTTTAATTCTTTCTTTATTTTTGTAGTGTAAAATAAATTCCTTAAGCTTAATGTCAGTACTTCAGTAGCCATCCCCCAATTTATGGAAAATATACAAAAATCTTTGTATGGAACTGTGCGATT